>JALQSN010000126.1:0-119610 GCA_023690525.1 Holotrichia oblita | reverse complement strand
ACAAGAATACAAAAAGTCTTGATATAGTTTGCGACACTTATGATGAGCTAAAAGAAAAACTAAGCCCCGAGCAATTAGATTTGCACCAAAGACTTGTAGATGCACTAGAGGATATGTTTGACGATGAAATAGATTTTTATTTTGCCGAAGGCTTTAAACTCGGTTTGCTTATAGGTATCGAAAGCTGCGAATAGATTTTGTTATACATTTTCTATGCTGTATGCTATCCTGTCAATTTGGTTCTCAATAATAATCATTTGTTGTCTTAGCTTTGCATAGGATTTAAAGTACACAATAAACAATGCTATAATTTCGACAAAGAACAAAAGCAAAAATATCCAGCCAAAACCATCTACTGCCAATGAAACTACATAATTAATAATAATATTTGATATTATTGCTGCAGCAAACAAAACGACAAAAAGAATATTCCATCGCTTTACAAACGGAGTTTTTAGTTCGTGCAGTTTGATATACAAAGCGTTTTTGCTCTCGTCTCGTTTTAGCAAGGAAAGTTGTGTTTGAATAATTTTCTTTTGCAACTGGCTCACTATAATTCCGCCAACAACCATAACAACCACAAATGTGCAAAAAGCTATCCCGACAAGTTTGCCTGCCAAATCTTCCCCGGCGGTATTGAATATTATTATCATTGACGCAATATAAGCAATGACACAGCCCAACAAACTAAATGAAAATATCTTAGTGACTCTTGTAAATCGTTTTCTCAAACTTGAGTCAGTCAAAATGTATTCGGCTTGTTTTTGCTGGCTCTTGTCTTCAGTTATTTTAAATCTTACAGGCCCGCCGCTCAAAGCCGCTTTATAATTATTGATAACAGCCAATTCATTTGTGTACTTTTGATACCAAAGTAAATTCTTGTTCAAGGCAAAGCCGACAATTATATTAATAATTATGATAACCCACAATGCTATTATTGCTACCATTTGCACTCTGTCCGCCAAGATTGGCTTACCAAGCAAGTCCAAAACAATGGGGACAACCATTATTACGATTAACATCAAAGCATAGCTAATATCGAATATCAGTAACTTGTAACCCAAAATTTTGATAGTTTCTTTAAAATCAGAGTAGCCCTTGCGGTATGCTATAAAAGCCGCATCAACCTCGTCCTGTTCATTCAAAGCTTCTAAAGCGATTTGCTTGTCAACAAATTTTTTAAATATTTTGGACAATATTTTGGCAACTGCCAAAGCAACAAAGCCAAGCCCCACAGCGATTGCAGCAACTACAAGATTTGTTTTTCTTGCCCCAAAATAAACAACTAAACAAAAAAACAATACAATGTAGGCAAGCATCCCAAAAAAATACCTAAGTTTTACTTCTTCGCACGCTTTCGCATCTTTGAACAAATTAAGATAATGCTTTAACCCCATTTATTACTCCTTTTAAGTATAGTTACTTGCCCTTAACTTTATCTTTTATCGCTGCAAAAGTTTCCTCACCGATAACATGTTCTATGCGGCAAGCGTCCGCATCCGCCTCGGCTTTTGACACACCCAAAACATCCGTCAAAAACTCTGTAATAATCTTGTGCCGCTCATAAATCGCAGCAGCAGAAGTCTTACCTTTTTCGGTAAAGCTGATTGCTCCGTTAGTGATTGTTATGTAACTTTCCTCTTTTAGTATTTTCATCGCTCTGCTGACGCTAGCCTTAGAAAAGCCCATGTAGTTAGCCACATCAATGCTCAAAACTACATCACCCTTACTTTTCAAAACCATAATGGCTTCTAAATAATTCTCACCTGATTCATATAAAGTCTTCATTATTCTAAATGTAACACATCATATATAACTTTGTCAATATCAATTATAAAAGAGGAGTGGACACATTAGAACTGATAAGGGATTTTGAAAAGATTTTCGAGTTTGAAATCGTCAAAATTTTATGTTCATAGCAGAGCTATTAACATAAAATTTAGGCATTTGTGCCGATGACGGTTTTAAGTCGAAAAGATATCAAAATCTTTCAGTTCTAATTTATCCGCTCCTTATAAAAGCTTATATGCTTTATTCTTCTATTTGCAAATTGCTGTCGAAAAGTCTATTTCAATTTTTAAAACATTGTCTGCTTTGGACGCGGTGATTGTACCGCCAATATCCTCTGTCAAAGTTTTTGCAATAACAAGCCCAAGCCCCGTACTTTTTTGATTTCTTGATGAGTCGGCAGTATAAAAACGCTCAAAAACTCTGTCAACATCAAAGTCATTATTTATTATATCATTTTCAAAGGTTAATTTACCGTTTAAACCGCCCGAAATTTTTACATTGCTTTTTCCATGTATAAGGATATTTTTTAGAATGTTCTGAAAAATTCTGCTCAGATTATTTTTGCTGCAAATAAGATACACAGGGCTCTCACAAATATCAACACCAACAATAAAATTCTTGCCGATATAATCTTCATAAAACAGCGAAAGACTCTCTCTTAACATCGCCATACAGTTAATCCTCGCCAAGTCTTCTTTTTTGCTTCTTTCCAAAATTGTAGCGAATTCAAACAGTTCTTCTATTAATAATGTTAGCACCGCAAGCTTTTTTTCGGAGACATCAAAATACTTTTCCCGCTTTTCTTTGCTTAAGTTTTCATTTTTCAGCATTTTTATATAACCGTTTATTGCGGTCAGCGGGGTTCGCAAATCATGCGAAATATTTGTTATCATTGCTTTTAATTCGTTGTCTAGACGCTTTTGCTCTACAATCAGTTGCTTTTGTTTTACAAGCAAGTCATTAATGGCATTTTCCAAAACGCAAACATCTCTGTCAAAAGACAAAGATGTAAGCTTTTTATTTGTTTCTGTTTTAATAATCTGGCTTAAATCGGTATTTATTCTTTCTATATCGGATTTTACATGTACAAGCCAAATCAATAAAACTGCTGCCGACAAAAAACCGATTACCGCCGCAATTACGGCATAAAGCATTTACCTATCCTCCGTTATTTTATCTCTGCTTTTTTAAACAGTAATGCTCCCCCGACTATGCTTGCTGCCAAAAGTATTATCGGGTAAATTATAAGCCATGCAATTGTACCGCTGCCATGTTCAGTAAGGCTGGCAACAAGAGATACACAGGATGCCGGGTCAAGTTTAATTAACCAATCTATTGACGGATTAATATTGATAAGTATCATTATGAACAGCGAAGGAATCAGTAAAAAGCCAATATAACTGCCTATTGTTGCCGACATTTTTCTAAACACAAAGGTAAAGAACATCGCTATGCTATTAAACGCCAGTATCCAAATCAGCTGTACAAAAAACGATGCTGCAAATGCGCCAAAGTCCAGTCCGCTGCCTGCGCCGTTTGCAATAAGTCCAAATAGTACCGGAACAATAACATTAAACAGACAAAACAAAACTGCGGCAATCGACGATACCAAAAGCTTTGCCGCCATGTATTTTTCGCGCGATACTCCGTAGCAAACGGCATTCTTTACCGCTCCCGTCGAAAAGTCAATAGCCGCCAACACACATACAACCGGCAACAAAATATAAATAAGCTGTTGCGCCATACTTAATGCAAAAAAGAACATTTGTGCTGCCGTCAACTTTTTAAATTCTAACAATGCTTCTAGTTCCTCTTGAGCCATTTCTGAACCAATGGAAACATTTACGCCCATATTGCCCGCAATACCCATAGCCGATTGCAAAATCAAAAAGAACAACAATACGCCAAGAGTAATATAAAGTGCTTTACTTCTAAACAATCTGTATAAATCCGCTTTAACTATATTCAGCATTATTTCTTCGCCTCCCCGACTAATGATACAAAATAATCCTCTAAGCTCAAACCCGATTCCTTTATACTCGAAATACGAACGCCCGCTTTACCTAACTGAAAATTAACCTCTTGAGGATTGTCGATATAATCTAACAACCTAATCTCTCCGCCCGACAATACCTTATAGTTGATAGTTTTTAGCTCGGTTTCAAGGACAATCGCCGCTTTTGATGTATCGTCAACCACGATTGACAGACACCGCTGACACTCACGGTGAAGTTCATCATTTGTCAACTCTTTTATTAATTTGCCTTTTTCAATTATTCCGTAACGGGTGGCTGTTTGTGCCAATTCGCTCAAGATATGGCTGGATATCAAAATGGTTATATCCTGCTCCCTTGCCAGCTTTTTTAGCATTTCGCGCATTTCGACAATCGCTATCGGGTCAAGTCCGTTAGTCGGTTCGTCAAGCAAAATAAAATCAGGGTTATTAAGAAGTGCCAGCGCAAGTCCCAGACGCTGTTTCATGCCAAGCGAAAAATCTCTGAATTTTTTGTTCCCCGTATCAGTCAGATTTACTTGTTCCAATACTCTTTCTACTGCCGACTTATCCGGAACGCCTCTAAAAATACGATAGTATTCAAGATTTTGTCTTGCGGTCATTCCGCCGTACAGTGCAGGTGATTCTATAACACAGCCTATCCTTTTACGCGCATCAGTCAATCCCGCTTTTCCTGCCTTTCCAAACAACTCAATCTCGCCGCTTGTAGGATAATTAAGTGCAGTAATCATACGCATAAGCGTAGTTTTACCTGCTCCGTTTCTGCCGATTAGACCGTAAATATCGCCTTTTCTAATGCTCATACTTACATTCTCGACAGCCGCTACACCGTTATAAACTTTAGTAAGTGCAGCGGTTTTCAATACATTTTCTGCCATTGATGTCTGTTTCTCCTTTTTCTGTAATCATTAACACATTAACTTAATAATTACATTATAAAGTAAAAATCTTAAAATACTATAAATCAAATCTTAAAAAAGTCTTAAATCCTCAAGTTAGCAAACAAAAAAATCATGCCATTTTAAATCCGATACCCCAAACAGTTTTTATATATTCAGCGTCGGGATTAATTTTGGCAAGCTTTGCCCTAAGCTTACTTATATGCACATTAATAGTGTTGTCATCGCCAATATACTCGCCTTTCCAAACACTTTCATAAAGACTGTCCTTTGTAAAAACTTTGTTAGGATGCTTTATCAAAACCCGCAATATCTCAAATTCAATTTTTGACAACTCTAAGTCCTTATCCTTTATCTGCGCCTTAAAATTAGCCTCATCTAAAACTATATCTTTATATCTAATCAACTTATCAGAGTCGGTATCTGTTGAGTGGTTACTCAATTGAACCTCAATTCTTGCCAACAATTCATCATTATCAAAAGGCTTAGTTACATAATCATTAGCACCTAATCTTAGCAATTCAACAGTTTTAGTTTTGTCAGCAACAGCCGTTAGCATAATTACGGGGATTTTGCTCTTCGTTCTGATTTCTTTCAAAACTTCGACACCCGTTTTACCTGGAAGCATCAGGTCAAGCAAAACTAAGTCAAAATTATTAGACGAAAACAACATTATTCCTTCCGTCCCCGAGTATGCCGACTGCGTGACAAAGCCGTTATTCTCTAGCGAATCTTTCAAAAATTCATTTATGTCATTGTCATCTTCAACTATCAAAATTCTATACATTGTTTTTTTAACGCCCTTATAACAAAAAATAGTATTCTATAATAATTATAGCATACTAAATGCAAAATTCAAAATATTCAGTAAATGATTATATATTTAAGCTCAAAACAAGTTTTGTTACATTAAAATCTTATTAGAAAAAAATATATATTATATGATTTTATTTACAATAATAATGATTACATGGTAATATACTAATAATATTTATATGTAAGATATATATTTATAGATTTACTATACTAACAAAGGCAGGGACTAGAAATGAACAGTTTGCTTTTGAGTGTTGCACTCGATTACTACACACCTTCGCATCTTTTAATGTTTACTTTTGCGCCGGCAATATTTTTTATACTATTCTTTACACTACGCAAAAAAAGCGAAAAGGTAAGGTTTTGGACACTTATGATAGTGCTGATAGCAAATGCAGTATTGTTTGTATCCTACAAGCTTATTATGGCATTTACATACGAGGAATTCATTTTGCTTAACGAATTACCCTTGCATCTTTGCAACATCTGCGCTATACTCCTGCCCGTTGCGCTCAAAACAAAAAATAAATTTTTGCTCAGTTATTTATATTTTATCAGTGTTATAGGTGCTTTTGCCGCCGTAGTGTTCTTTGATTCGTATTTTCTTGGCAAAAACGCGTTCTCGTATACCGTGCTGGTGTACTTTATTTACCATTCAATCTTATGCGCGGTCACAGTTGTATTTGCCGCACTTCGTATTTACACCCCAAACTTTACAGACATTATCAAAGCCTATATAACACTTGTAGTGTTTGTCTTGATAATGCATGTAGTAAACTCAATTTTCCGTGCAACAGGTGCATGCGAAATAGCAAACTATTTCTATACCTACGGTATGCCCGAAAATCCTTTGCTTGGTACTTTGTACAAACTTATCCCTGTGCCTGTACTATATATGCTGCCGATACTCCCTATTGCAGGTATACTAAGCCTTTTGATGTGCTTACCGTTTGTAAAGTATAACAAAAAGCTAAAACTCCTAAATTCACAAAACCTAACTACTCCCGAAAAAATAACCGAATAAATTGGTCTATGACACAACCTTGCCAAACAAAGGCAAGGTTTTTTTCACAATATCCTTGCAAGTTTTTGTCTCTGCTCAAAAAACTATTTTTTGACATAACTCCCGCTATTTATTTGTTTCTTTAACTTGCCACTTTTTCCCACCCCGCTTTATTCGTTTGACTATTCGTATAAACTAAAGTATAATATATAAGGTTAAACCCACTAATTAATTAAAAATAATTATATGACCTTTGGGAGGTAAAACAATGAAAAAAATGACTATTGACGGCAACAGCGCTGCATCGCATATAGCGTATGCTTTTAGCGAAGTAGCGGCTATTTATCCTATCACGCCGTCATCACCTATGGCAGAGTACGCCGACGAATGGTCTGCCGCAGGGCGCAAAAATCTTTTTGGACAACCTTTGCGTTTGGCAGAGATGCAGTCGGAGGCAGGAGCTGCAGGTGCAGTTCACGGTTCGCTAGCTGCAGGTGCGCTTACCACTACTTACACTGCAAGTCAGGGCTTACTGCTAATGATACCCAATATGTACAAAATTGCGGGAGAAATGCTGCCTACAGTATTCCATGTTTCGGCAAGAGCACTAGCATCTCACGCATTGAGCATTTTCGGTGACCATGCCGATGTTATGGCATGCCGCCAAACAGGTTTTGCAATGTTGTCATCTAACTCTGTTCAAGAGGCAATGGATATGGCGCTTGTTGCTCACCTTTCTACATTACGCGCACGCGTTCCGTTTATTCATTTCTTTGACGGCTTTAGAACAAGCCATGAAGTTTCTAAAATTGACGGTATTGATTATGAGGAAATTTTGCCGCTGGTTGATATGAAAGATATCGCTGACTTTAAGTCCCGTGCGCTAAACCCTGAGCACCCTAAACAAATGGGTACGGCTCAAAACCCTGATATTTACTTCCAAAATCGTGAGGCTGCTAACAAATACTACGCAGCTACTCCCGAAATTGTAAAGGAAATGATGGAAAAAGTATTCAAGCTGACAGGCAGAAAATACGAATTGTTCCAATACATCGGAGCCCCTGACGCCGAAGAAATCATCATTATGATGGGTTCGGGTGCCGAAGCTACCGAAGAAGCAGTCGAGTACCTAAATAACAACGGCAAAAAGGTAGGACTACTAAAGGTTCGTCTATATCGTCCATTCTCGGCAAAAGACTTTATCAATGCAATCCCTCCAAGTGTCAAAAAAATAGCTGTCCTAGACAGAACAAAAGAATCAGGCGCACTTGGCGAACCGCTATATCTTGATGTTTGCTCGGCACTTATGGAATGCGGCAGAGCCAACATAAAAGTTATCGGCGGACGCTACGGACTAGGCTCAAAAGAGTTTACTCCTTCACATGTAAATGCAGTGTTCGAAAACTTGAATTCTTCTAACCCTAAAAACCACTTTACTGTCGGTATAAACGACGATGTTACAAACCTGTCGCTTAATGTTGATAAGTTTATCAATGCATCTCCTACCGGCACAATTCGCTGCAAGTTCTACGGACTGGGTTCGGACGGAACTGTCGGCGCTAACAAAAACAGTATCAAAATTATCGGTGACCACACCAATAAATATGCCCAAGCATACTTTGTGTACGACTCAAAAAAATCGGGCGGCATTACAATCTCTCACTTGCGTTTTGGCGACAAGCAAATCAAGTCATCGTACCTGATTGACCAAGCAGACTTTGTTGCTTGCCATAACCCGTCTTATGTAACACGCTACGATATGGTAAATGACCTAAAAGACGGCGGAACATTCTTGCTAAACTCCAAATGGACTCCTGAGCAAATGGATAAAGAGTTGCCTGCTGCTATGAAGCGCACTATCGCAAAAAAAGGTATCAAATTCTATACTATAGACGCTTTGGCTATTGCGGCCGGTGCCAAAATGGGCAACCATATCAACGGCGTAATGCAAGCAGCATTCTTTAAACTAGCCAACATTATTTCTTACGAAGACGCCGAAAAATACATGAAAGAAGCTATCAAAAAGACCTACGGCAAAAAGGGCGACGAAGTTGTAAAACGCAACTATGACGCTATCGACAACGCAATTTCCGGTCTTGTTGAGGTCAAATACCCAACTTCATGGGCAAATGTAAACTCCGGAGCCGTGGCTGTAGAAACCAGCTCTGATCCATATTTCAAAAACTTTATTAAACCAATCTTGAGCCAAGAGGGTGACAAACTGCCGGTATCGGCATTCAAACCCGATGGTAATGTTCCTACAGGCACTACAAAATACGAAAAACGCGGAATTGCAACAGTGGTTCCAAAGTGGATAAAAGAAAATTGTATCCAATGTAACCAATGTGCGCTTGTGTGCCCTCACGCAACTATCCGTCCGATACTAACCGACGAAAAGCAAACTGCTAAAGCGCCAAAAACTTACGAGACACTTCCCGCAACAGGACTAGAAGGCTACAACTACCGCATGCAGGTAAGCCCGCTGGATTGTACTGGATGTTCTTCGTGTGCTAATGTCTGCCCCGCTAAAGAAAAGGCTATCAAGATGATACCGCTAGAAGACAGTATCAAGCTTGACGAAGCTAACTGGGAATACACTACAAAACTTCCCGTTGCTGATGTTTCTGCAAAATTCAAGCCCGAAACAATCAAGGGCAGCCAATTCCGCCAACCGCTATTCGAGTTCTCGGGTGCATGTGCGGGCTGTGGCGAAACTCCTTATGTAAAACTTATAACACAGCTGTTCGGCGAAAGAATGATAGTTGCAAACGCAACAGGCTGTTCGTCGATTTACGGCGGTTCTGCTCCTACTTGCCCTTATACTACTAATGCAAACGGCCAAGGACCGGCTTGGGCAAATAGCTTGTTCGAGGATAATGCAGAGTTTGGTTACGGCATGAACCTTGCTTACACAGCAAGACGCGAAAAGCTTGTGTCCGATGTAAACAAAGCAATAGAGCTTGGTGCAAACGGAGACCTAAAAGCAGGACTTGAATACTGGCTACAAAACTACTCTAATGCAAAAGGTTCTAAAAAAGCGGCAGAAGCTATCAAAGAAGAATTGCCTTCCGCTATCAAATCCGCTAAGGGCGATCTAAAAGCTATCCTTACTACAATCAAAGAGAGCGAGGATTTGCTGGTTAAAAAGTCTATGTGGATATTCGGCGGCGACGGCTGGGCATATGATATCGGTTTCGGCGGTCTTGACCATGTATTGGCAAGCGGCGAGGATGTAAATATACTTGTTATGGACACAGAGGTCTACTCAAATACAGGCGGTCAGTCGTCAAAAGCTACTCCGACAGGCTCAGTTGCAAAGTTTGCTGCAGCAGGCAAACGCACAAAGAAAAAGACTTGGGTATGATGGCAATGAGCTACGGCTATGTTTATGTTGCACAAGTAGCAATGGGTGCCGACAAAAACCAAGTAATCAAAGCTATCGCAGAAGCCGAAGCTTATCCGGGGCCTTCACTTGTTATCGCATACTCGACCTGTATCAATCACGGTATAGATATGTCTAACGGTATGAGCGAAATGAAACGCGCAGTCGAATCAGGCTATTGGCAGCTATACCGCTACAATCCGACACTAGCAGAGGAAGGAAAAAACCCGTTCACGCTAGATTCAAAAGACCCGACAAGCTCATACAAAGAATTCATCGAAAGCGAAACACGCTATGCAACGCTAAAGAAAGCTAACCCCGAAATTGCGGCTAAACTATTCGAAAGAGCCGAGGAAGAAGCTAAACTAAGACTACAAAGCTACAAAACAAAAGCAGAAAAATAGTTTGTCTTAGTAAGCAACATATAGCTTTATTCTAATATATCTATAAAATAATATACTGTACAAGGGGAAAGCAAAACAGCTTTCCCCTTGTCAAAAAGGGCAGTTTATGAATAGATCAAACATTTCGCACAAAACCATACTAATCGTAGTCTCGGCGGTACTAGCTGCATTTGGGATAATTATATCTATGTTTGTGCCAAAATTTCATATTATCCCCGGGATTATGACAATTACTATCGGCAGCCATTTACCAATAATACTGGCGATGTTTATAAGCCCGCTTGCCGCAGTATTTGTTACGCTCGTAACTTCAATCGGTTTTCTAATCACTACAACACCGGTTGTTGCAATCCGTGCCCTATCACATTTATCATTCGCTCTAGGCCTTAGCTTTATTTCAAAATCAATGCTAAAAAATACCCCGCGGGTAATTCTTCTATGTATTATGATAGCACTGGTCCACGCAATCGCCGAAACATTATCGGTTCTTTTATGCACACTAATACTAAAAGACTATTTTGTCAATGTAGAACTTAATTATTACTACTTCTTTGTAGCAATAGGTCTGGTTGTTTTTGCTCACTCAATTATTGATTTTATTCTTGCCTACCTGGTCTATATTCCGCTAAAGCGAAACAGGCTGCTAAACTTTTAAAGCTATCTGAATCTCCCACTACATAATGCAAAAAACCTGACAGATTTGTTTGTCAGGTTTTATTATTGCATATTAATTTATTTTTACTCTTTGCTTTATTACTATTCCGCTTTTTCTTTATCAATTGCAATTTCTTTAAAATACGGCAATTCCTCTATCCAGCCGCAAAAATAGTGCCATTCGTCCAGCTTGTGACCTTTTCTTGCCCAATATATATTTATTAAATTCTCGTATGTCAAAGTACAAGTACGCAATTGATTAAAGCTACTCGGCAACAACTGAATAAGGCTGTACCAATAACTTTTGTCTTTTGTCTCTAGGTACTTGTTCCGCAAACCTTCTAATTGCTCCAAAACTTTAGAAAATATCGACAATGTAGCCTCGTCCATTTTATCCGTGCTAAACATCTCTGTCACAATTTTATGTTTGTGCAATGTGTGCATTGTACTGGTCGAATTTGCAACAGTGCCTACCTTATAGGTATCAAACTCTTTCCACCAGTAAAGCGGAGCATTTATATCCACCGACACAAAAACCTGCCGCATAAACTTGCGGTGGTCACTGCCTGCCCTTGTCAATTTTTGCGCCAATCCCAAATCGTTTTCGCCCAAAACAAAATAGCCTTCTTCATCAAAAAAGCTGTCGCTCCTATCCCAACTGCAAAGCGGATTCCTTGCGCCCCTGATTGCATTATTAAGATTAAAAACTTCAAAATTGCCTATTGTTATCATATTATTCCTAAAGCCAAAAAATATTTTATTAACGAGTATCAAATATTGCTAAGGCACCTTAGTAAATGCATTATTAGTTAGTATATATTGTTTTTTTAGTTCTATTACCTTGCTACTATTCCTGCCAAGTTGTATAGGTCAATGTTAAATTCCTTTTTCATGGCACAACCTTCTACAATATCCATGTCATAGAACTTGTTGTCGCGTATTCCTACTATGCGGTTGCCTATGCCTTGCTCTAGCAATTTTACGGCATACACACCCATATTTGTACCTAGATATCTGTCTTTCATGCTGGGGCTTCCGCCGCGTTGCAAGTGACCAAGCACCGAAGAACGGATAGAAAATTCGCCGTGTTTTTTGATTTCTTCTGCCAAAGAATGAGCATGACCTGCACCTTCGGCAAGCAAAATTATACCTGACATCTTGCCGCGCTTTTTTGAATCACGCATTTTTTCGCAAACCTTTTCGATATCCAATTTATGCTCTGGTACGATTATGATTTCGGCACCACCGCCTACTCCCGTATACAAAGCCAAATCGCCGCAATGGCGTCCCATAACTTCGATTATAGAAAACCGCTCATGGCTGGTCATTGTGTCGCGGATTTTGTTTATCGCATCTAAAATCGTATTGCATGCTGTATCAAAACCTATTGAATAATCGGTATAGGCTAAATCGTTGTCGATAGTGCCCGGTATACCGATTGTAGGTATACCCAACTCGGATAGTGCTTTTGCTCCCATAAAAGAGCCGTCCCCGCCGATTACGATAACTCCGTCTATATCATTCTTTCTTAGTATCTCGACACCTTTTTTCTGGCCTTCTTTAGTCACGAATTCGGGGCATCTTGCCGTACGCAAAATTGTACCGCCGCGTTGAATAATATCCGCAACGCTGCGCATATCCATGTTGTACATTTGCTCGTCAAGCAATCCCTGATAACCTCTTGCTATACCGATTACTTCCATATCTACATAAATGGCATAACGAACAGCCGCACGGATTGCCGCATTCATTCCGGGAGCGTCACCGCCGCTAGTCAAAATTGCAATTTTTTTCATATATCCCAAACCTCTTTTTTATTGAAAATTCAAAATCTAATTATAGCTATTATAGCATTAATTCAGTCAAATATCTACTGTTTTAGATTACTTTAATATTGTTCTCGCCAACTATTCCGTACAGCTCATTTAAGAGCATTTGGCTCACTCCTGTTGTGCCCAGCGTAAACAGTCTGTCATTTTCTACATCCTTTATATAAACCGTATCGTCTCCCGGATAAAATCTGAACATCTCGGCAAGCGTATCAACTATGTTTTCCTCAACTTGCGAGAACTGTAAATATACGCAAATCTTTCTTTGTTTTACAACTGTGGACTTGCCTGTTTTTATCTCTTTTATATCGTCAATCCAGATGTTAAACAGACCCTCGCGCTCCTTTACTTTTCCGCTTATTTGTACTACTTTATCAGGCTGCCAAACATCCTTGAATTTAGTTAGAATATGTCCCGCACAAAGCACCTCCACGGTGCCGCGCAAGTCTTCGAGCTTGCCTATGCCCAACTCTTTTCCCGCCTTAGTATAGCGTTTAAAGGCTTCTGTGAGCATACCACCCAAATTTACATTCATTCCGTCAGATACCACACCTGCTTCTGTATGTTGCTCCTCGTCGGTTTCGTCATGATTTTTTACTACAAAATGAGCCGAATTTAGCGAAAAGTTTTTCATAAAATCAGCGTACTCGTCAAGCGGATGACCTGATAGATAAACGCCTGCAACTTCGCGCTCGTAACGCAGCTTGTCCGAGTGCGAAAACTCCTCTGTTTTTGGATAATCTATCTCGGAAGCCGGCGCAAGAGCAGCATCGTCAAAGAACGAAAATTGGTTGCTGTTTTTTCTTTCCCGTTCCTTTGCCGCCTTAGCTAGCACTGTGTCATAAATCTGAATAAGCTGCGAACGATACTTACCAAAGCGGTCAAACGCACCTGCATATATTAATGATTCGATAAGGCGTTTGTTCAAAGTAACCTTCATTCGCATGATAAAATCGACAAAGTCGGTGTAATCGCCGTTTTGTTCGCGCTCTAAGATAATCTCATTAATCATGGCTCCGCCGACATTTTTTATCGCAGCGAGTCCGATACGGACAGAACCGTCCTCTACGGTAAACTCACCCGATGAACGATTAATGTCAGGAGGCAAAACTTGAATGTTTTTTTCCTTTAGATAAGTCAGATAATTACGGATTTCGTCAATGCTTGTGATACGGTTGTTTAGCACCGCCGCAATAAATTCTACTGTATAATATCTTTTTAGGTACGCAGTCTGATAGGCAAGGAACGCATATGCCGCCGCATGCGATTTGTTGAATGCATAAGAGGCAAAGCTTGTCATGTCGTCAAAGATTTTGTTAGCGACTGCTTCGGACACGCCGTTTTTAACGGCTCCCGGTATTACCGTTCCGTTTTGGTTAATACCGTGCAAGAACACCTTGCGTTCTTTTTCCATCTTGTCGTGCTTTTTCTTGGACATGATACGCCTTAGTTCGTCTGCGCGCCCAAGCGTATATCCTGCTAGCACCTGAACCGCTTTCATAACCTGTTCTTGGTATACCATTATGCCGTATGTAACACTTAGGATATCTTTCATCAAGTCGTGGTCGTATTTTATGCGTTCGGGATAACGCTTGCTTGATACATAGTCGCCGATTTTGTCCATAGGTCCCGGACGGTACAGCGAAATACCTGCTATAATGTCCTCAAGGCTTGTTGGCTTTAAGTCACGCATAAATCGTTTCATGCCCTCGGATTCCAGCTGAAACACAGCATGTGTGTCACCCTCGCCGATAAGCTCAAAAACGCCTTTGTCGTCATAGTCCATATTGTAAAAATCAATTTCTTTATTTTGCGTCTTTTTGACAATATCCAAAGCTTTTTTGATATCGGTCAAGGTTCGCAAGCCAAGAAAGTCCATCTTGAGCAGCCCCAATTCCTCGCACTCTATCATATTAAATTCTGTCGTAATGTAATCGTCCGAAGTTTTTGCCATCGGGATATGATCAAATATAGGGTTTTTACAAATGATAACGCCCGCCGCATGCATACCTGTTTGACGGGGCATTCCCTCGATTTTCATTGCCATGTCAAAAATCCGCTTGACCATAGCGTCAGATTCGTACATCTCTAAAAGGTCAGGAATAAAAGCGTCTTTGTCCTTGCCCAGTCCTATCAAATCACCCAAGTGTTTTTTGCCCATTAGTGACGGTATAAGCTTAGTGATTCTTTCAACATCGGCATAAGGATAATTAAAAACTCTGCCTACATCCTTTACCGCCGCCTTTGCCGCCAAGGTACCGAATGTAACAATCTGAGAAACATTGTCTATACCGTACTTTTCGACAACATAGGCAATAACTTCGTCACGCCTGTCCACGCAAAAATCTATATCAAAGTCAGGGCTGGATACACGCTCAGGGTTTAGGAAACGCTCGAAAATCAATTCGTATTTTAGCGGGTCAACCTTTGTTATCCCCACAGAATATGCTACGATACTGCCAACGCCTGAACCTCTGCCAGGACCTACCGGTATGCCTTTGGTTTCGGCATAATGTATAAAGTCCCAAACAATCAAAAAGTATTCGACAAACCCCATCGAATTAATAACATTAAACTCATAATCAGCACGCTTTTTTATTTCGTCTGTGACTACTTTGTATTTTTTTTCTAAACCCTCATATGTCAGCCGCTGTAAAAATTCATAAGGCGTTGACCCGTCGCTTGGGGTATAAATAGGTAAAAGCTGTTCTTTTCTAAAAAAGTAACAATCGCATTTATCTGCAATTTCGATAGTGTTATTTAGCGCATCCTCTAGAGACGGGAATAATTTTTCCATCTGAGTTCTGCTTTTAAGGTAAAACTCCTTTGTCGGAAAATATCCGTCCTCGTTGTCAATACCGCTATCTGCCGAAAAACTCGATTTGTTATCGTCGTTGTCGTCATTACCTTCTATAATCTCGGTTTCGTCAAGTGTTGTTCTAAAGGAAATGCACTGCAATACTTTTTGCATTGTAGCATCGCCGCGAGTAAGGTAATGTACATCGTTAGTTGCAACAAGTTTTATATTGTTTTGCCGCGCGATAGATATAAGATGCGGCAATACTTGTTTTTGCCTTTTGATATTATGGTCTTGGATTTCGATATAAAAATCATCACCGAAAAGATTTTTGAAGTATTTTGCCAATTCGTCAGCTTTTTTCAAATCCCCCGACATAATAGCTTGCGGTATTGCCCCCGCCAAACAAGCCGACAGGCAAACAAGCCCTTCAGAGTGTTGTTCTAATAATTTAAGGTCGATACGGGGCTTGTAGTAAAGCCCTTTTATATAACCCATTGATACAATCTTGATAAGGTTTTTGTATCCTGTTTCGTTCTTGCACAGCAAAACAAGGTGATTAAATTTAGGCATTTTGCCGCCGTCCGACACCTTGATACTCATGTCTTCTGCAACATAAACTTCGCAGCCGACAATAGGCTTTACCTTGAACGGCCGCCTTTTTGCCATAAAATCATAAAAATTAAACTCGTCGCGTTCCTCTTTTGGCACCGA
The DNA here is from genome assembly GCA_023690525.1 of Holotrichia oblita. NCBI lineage: Eukaryota > Metazoa > Arthropoda > Insecta > Coleoptera > Scarabaeidae > Holotrichia > Holotrichia oblita. Next base: position 103,307 of record JALQSN010000126.1, on the reverse strand, counting down.
GTAAAAAGCCGCTTTTTTTACAAAGTCCAAAACACCAAACATCCCGCCGTGGTCAGTAATGGCCACAGCAGGTTGTCCGAGTTTGTCACAAAGCTCAAAAAGTCCGTCAGTTTTTGCCGCACCGTCAAGCATACTGTATTGCGTATGCACATGCAGATGCACAAAGGGTTTCTGTGTGTTGTTAGTATCCAATGATAGTGTCCTTATGTAATATTTTTGCTAAAATCAGTATTGCATTTGTATACAGTATTGCATTTGTATACGATGCGTCCGCATTGCTTAAAGCTTAAAGCCGTTCTCGAACAATGTAGCAATTTCTTCGAGTGCTTCGTCTTGATCCTCGCCGTTTACAATCAGCATAAGCTTGTCACCGCACTTTAGCCCCATTGCTACTACGCCCATAAGGCTTTTAACATTGACCTTTGCACTTTTCCATTCGAAGAATATCGAACTAGAAAAACGCATTGCGCGGGCAACAACAGTTTGGGCGTCGTTACGCTGCATACCGTCTGCTTTTTTGACCTCAATTTCCTTCAAAATCATATATTATGTCCCTCCAATATATTTTAGATTTATGTTGCAAGTTCGATTAGTTTGTTTAGTCTGTGGCTCATACCGCTTTTACTTATTCCTGCAAGCGCAGCGATTTCGGTCAGGCTCATCTCGGGATTTTCTATCCGCAATTCTGCCGCTTGTTTAAGCTTTTTGTCCAAAGTTTCCAGTTTCCCCTGCTCTTGCAAGCGTTTTATCGCCTCGAACTGCCTAAGTCCCGCCAAGACCGATTTGTCAATATTGGCTAAATCACAATTAGAACGGCGATTTGCAAGCTGCTTGACCTGCTTGTCCACATAGTTTGAATTAAGTTCTAATACTGCTTTGCTTGCGCCCATGAGTGCCAGCATATCGGACACTCCTTGTGCACCTTTGATATAGACGACATATTTGTCTTTACGCAGTACCATATTAGCTTTTAATAAATATTTTTCGAGTATGTCTATTATCTGCACAGCATCATCTTTTGCTAAGGCTGCAATCTCTAGGTGATATCCGCTGTTTACACTTACGCTGCCGTGACCTACAAAAGCTTCTCTTAGACGCAAAATGTCTGCATCAGCTCCACCCGCACAGGATATTTCTTTTTTTACAATCAAACTAAAGCTCATTATTTTTTTATGACTGTTCCTTTGTTTTTTGGCTTCTGAATTCAGGAATCCGCTCCCAGTTGCAAACCTGTGAATACGGTATGCCCAGTCGCTTTACCGCCGCATCGCCCAGCGAAAAGTCACCTACTCTGTCGGCTGAATGCGCATCCGAATTGCATATAAGCTCCACTCCTGTTGCGACTACTCCCTCTAATTCCTTATCGGTCATATTAATCCTCTTGCCGTTAAGCTCTACCTTTGTGCCGTAATGTACGCACGCCTCGGCGATTACGACAGGGTCGGCTGTTATTCCGTAATTGATATGCGATACTATATCTATATCATGCTTTTCGAGTGCTTTTAGGTATGCATCGGTATTGCGAACCTTTCGTTTTTTTGTGCTCTTATTAAAAGCATCAAGCCAGAAGTTAGGAAAGAAGAAAGTAAAAATATCTCCCAGATGATACGGAACGACAAATTTATGATAGCCGCAAATAACCAAATCAAGTTCGGGGTCTTTGTAAGGCTTTAGGTCGACATCACCGTCATTACTTGTAAGATTAGTTTCAAGCCCTAACTTAATATTGATTTGAGGATATTTTTGCCGCAATGCCTCCGTACCCTCAATGGCTTTTTTGAAACCTTTTCTTGTCACATTGTACATCAAATGCTTAAAGCCATGGTCGGTAATAGCGATTTCTTTCAAACCCTTTTCTACTGCAACCTTTACATTATCTTCGATACTCCCCTTGCCGTGCGAGTGAACAGTATGTGTATGGTAATCCCCAAAGTAAGCCATTAGTTTCTCCTAGTTTAATCAAATTCGCCGATATATTTTATCTCTTCTTCGAGTTCGATATCAAATTTATACTTGACCTGTGTCTTTACCGATGCTATCAGTGCCACTACATCCGCCGCCGTTGCTGTGCCTGTGTTTATAATAAAGTTGGCATGCTTATCTGACACCTGAGCCCCGCCGCAACGCAGACCTTTTAGACCTGCTATATCTATATAATGCCCAGCCGAATTATTATTAGTCCTTTTAAACACAGAACCTGCTGATGCGCCTTTGGGCTGAGTTGCTTTTCGATGTAATGCATACTGCTCTTTTAGTTCAAGAAGCTTGGCTCTGTCAGAACCGACCGGACAAAAGGTTGCCCGCAAAACTATGTCATTTGCACCAAATCCGCTGTTCCTGTAAGTAAAATCGCATTCCCTGTTTTTTAGTCGCAGTTCTTTGCCGTCCCGTAAAACATCAACACTTTCGATAACATCCGCGATACAGCCGCCAAACGCACCCGCATTCATTATACACGCACCACCTACAGTGCCCGGAATTCCGCATGCCCATTCTAGCCCCGATAAGCCGTCCTCGATAAATATATTCGAAAGCTTGGATAAATCCATTCCCGCCTCGACAATAAACTTACCGCTGACATTCTCAAAGGCACTGGCCCGCACAACAATCACAAGACCGTCAAAGCCTTCGTCCGACACCAAAACATTACTACCCCGTCCCAGCACAATCTTTTTGCAATTCCTTGAACTCAGGTCTTTTAGCGTAGAGATATCCTCCGCCTCGCAAAGTTCGGCTGCCTTGCCGCCAATACGAAAGGTCGTATAATTCTTTAGCCGTACATTTTGTCTTACCATACTATTTTACTCCGTTTTACTAAAATTTTCAACCCTTTTGCAAAACTAATTTAAAAAAATTTTAAATACGCTAAAAACTAACAGGTTGACAGCAATACTACATATTACTGATAAGTACAAAATGTGACAGATTAGTTGAATTTATTTTTGCGGTAAAAACATTAGGAGTGGACACATTAGAACTGATAAAGGATTTTGAAAAGATTTTCATATTTAAAATCGTCAAAATTTCATGTTCATAGCAGAGCTATTAACATGAAATTTAGGCATTTTGTGCCGATGACGGCTTTAAGTTGAAAAGATATCAAAATCTTTCAGTTCTAATTTATCCACTCCTAAAACATTGATTTATTTACGATTTTGATTTAAACTATTTATTATGGAGCTAAATCAAGCCAACCGAATAATATCCAAGGCAAAAACATATCTGCGTCACGAGCGAATGATTGTTTTGCCGCACACCGAAACTTTAGGTATATTAATGCTGTTAGAGATAAAAAATTCGGACGAAGTTTATTCTACCATAAATACAAATAAACAATCAGGCGATTACCCAGCTCAAGACAAAAAAAGCGTGTCGAATCCCTGCATTGCCGAAAAGCAAATCTTGCCTCAACTAAAAAGTTCCTTGCTTTTTATTAGACTGCTAAAGCTTTTTGCCACCCCCCAAAGCAAATTGCAATACGATACAAATTTGCTCTGCGACCTGCACAAAACTCTATTTGACGGAATTGAACAAGACGCCGGACAAATAAGAAATTCCGACATAGAAAAACATGGCGCAAGCTGCATGAGTTGCAAAAGTTTGCTTCGCGCCTCGCTAAAGACAGCTCTTGCCCAAACCGAAAAACTATCTACCGAAACGCTAATCCCAAAAGCGGATTTTGCCGCCAAACTATGTCACCTGAGCCGCGAATTTTTGATACTCTCACCCTTTCTTGTCGGCAGTGAACTTGTTATGCATATATTTTTAGAGCATTATTCTCTAGAAAACGGCTTTATACTTAACTATTATAAATGTAGTCAAAAAGAGCTATCCTCCGCCGAACGAATAGCTCTCACATCAGACGACATTCAACCCCTGTTTGCCTGCTATATAAAAATGCTGCGGCATGCAGGAAGATTGAAAAAATAATAATAAAATCATAAGTATAAGTTATTGTATTTTTATAATTATTGTTGTTATTAATAAATAATTATTTGCACTTTTTCGTCTTCTTTTTGCTTGTTGGCAACCAAAGCTGATTCTTTGAACAATTCCCATACTTTATTTAAATTCCAAGTGCCTTTCTCATCTGTAAAAAAGTAGTATGTGTCAAACATCCAATGTTCACCTTTAGAATATACTCCGTTAAAATCTATATTTATCCTGCAAAACGACAAAGTATTTATATTTTTATATTCTTTTTGTTGAGGAAGCCATATAGTTTGCTCACTTATATCTAACTTGTATGAGGCAAGTACAGAGCAATCGATAGTTCTGTCACCCATATCAACTTCAATGCTCAAATTTGAATGACTTAAATAATATCCGATAAACTCATCGTTGTCATCATAGATTGCAGTTAAGTGCCTGTCCAACTGTTTGATTTCGTTGACTTCGTTATATTGCCAAAATCCCAATACATATCCGGGCAAGCAATAATGCCATAAATCAAAGCCGCTGTTTTGTCTGCCGTCATATATTATTGATTGCCAAACATATTTTACAGACCAATCTTCATTAAAATAAATCTGATAGTGCTCTCCGTTTTTACCCATTGCAGGTAAATAAGGATGACTGCTTTTTATATTGGCATATACACCCCAATATTTATCTTTGATAGCATCAGAAAATATGCCTTCTTGCAAAACCATTTCGACGCATTTTAGCGCTTCTTCATTATATCTATAAATATAATCGGGATTGTTTACAAACCATTCAAAAAAGTCTCTGTAATCTTCTTTACCATTTAGTATACGCTTGAAAATTTGCTCATTCTCAACGCTGCCTAGTTCGTAGGAAAAATTGGGATTGTCTAAACAAAAATCAAAATAATCGTTGTAATTATAGTCAGCATCAATTTTTGCAAATAAATTGTTATATAGTTCTTCATTCTCGCGCGTCCAAATGGCTGTAACCTTTGTATCTACTTTGACATTATCAAAATCTTTATCCCAAATTGAGAATATAACCATCCTTTTTAAATACCGGTGCAACAGCGGCTTGATTGTGCTTAACCTTTTGCTTTAGCTGCCCAGATACATACTTACCACCATTGCCGTCAAAAGTTACAGTATACGAAATAAGATTTCCGTTTACCAAATCATCAATCCAGTCTTTTTCGGTTCCTTCATATTCATAATATTTTTTGTATATTTCGTATGCGCTTAATCCATCTTCTTTATTATAATTGCTACAACCAGTAATACTAAAAGCAAAAACTATTAATGCTAATATCAAAAAAAATTTGTGAATCGTTTTTTTCATTACAGTACTCCTCGCAACAATATACTATTTTATTTTGCAAAGGTTAATACACATTATATTAGGTGTATCGCATACTTAGTATATATTTACTCATATAGCTTAGACACAGGCAAATCTGCAAATATTGCTTCTATTGCGGCGGCAAATACCGGAGCGGTGGTTATGCTGCGGATTTTTTCTATTTGTTTTTCTTGCGGAATTTCTATTGTGTCAAGAATAAAAATCTTTTCCAGTACCGAATTTGCCAGGCGTTCCATAGCAGGCCCCGAGAGTACACCGTGGGTACAGCAAGCATAGACGCGTTTTGCTCCGCCGACTTCTACCAGTGCTTTTGCGCCTTGAACTATTGTGCCTGCTGTATCAATCATGTCGTCGCAGATTAGGCACATTTTATCTTTTACATTACCGACTATATTCATTACTTCCATTTCGTTGGCTTTTGGGCGGCGCTTGTCCACAATTGCAAGATTAACATCAAGCTTTTGTGCCATTTGTCTTGCTCTGCCTACCGAGCCCACATCGGGAGATACTACAACCAAATCGTCAAGTCTTTTGCCTTCTTTGATAAAGGTTTGCTTGATAAGTTCTGCCGCCAAAACAGGAATACCCAAAAGATGGTCTACGGGAATATCAAAAAAGCCTTGTAATTGCGGTGCGTGCAAATCCATTGTAAGCACCCTGTCTGCGCCTGCGGTTGTGATAAGGTCAGCTACAAGCTTTGCAGTAATAGGGTCACGGGCACGGGCTTTGCGGTCTTGACGCGCATAGCCAAAGTACGGTATAACCGCAGTAATTCTGCCTGCTGACGCTCTGCGAAGCGCATCTATCATAACAAGCAGTTCCATCAGGTTGTCATTGACTGGATATGAAGTTGACTGGATAACAAAAACATCGCAACCCCTGACAGTTTCGCCGATATGTACGCTTGTCTCCCCGTCAGAAAACTTGCCGACTTCAGCTTTTGACAGCTCGATTTTGAGCATGTCCGCAATACTCTGCGCAAGTTTTTTACATGAGTTGCCTGCAAAAAGCTTAATCTTGTTACCGTGTGCAATCATAAAAATTTCTCCCTGGTTGTTTATATTTGTTGTATTTTATTTAGTGTTGACCTTTTTTTGTATACATGTTGCCTTGCCAGTTTGGTTTTACAACCTGTCTGGCCCTTGCAATCGCCAGAGCATTTTCTTCTACACTGTCGGTGATTGTAGAACCTGCCGCAATAAAGCTGTTATCCTTTAGGATTACCGGCGCAATAATATTAGAATTTGAACCGACAAAAACATTGTTGCCTACTTTTGCTTTATGTTTATTTTTGCCGTCATAGTTTACAAAAACTACGCCGCAGCCTATGTTGCAGTTGTCGCCCATTTCGCAGTCGCCGACATAGGATAGGTGACTTACCTTGCTGCCCTGTCCAATAACACTCTTTTTTATCTCGACAAAGTCGCCTATACGGCAGTCGGGACCTATTACGCTCTCAGGGCGGATATATGCATAAGGCCCTACTGTAGTATTCTTGCCGACATAGCTTTTATAAATTTGCGACGAATTAATTTTTGCGCCTTCTTCTATTATGCTGTTTTCGATAACATTGTTTGCATGAAGCCGCACATTGTCTTTTATAAAGGTTTTGCCCTTGACAGTATTATTGGGCGCGATAACAACGCCTTTACCTATGCGCACATCACAACCAATATAGGTATTAGAAATATCCTCAAACTGAACGCCTTGCTCCATGTGGTGGTCAAGGATTCTATTCTTTAAGATATCGGCAATCAAGCACACCTGCTTAAAAGAAAAAGCCGTAACAAAATCGTCAACCTCAAAATAATGGGTATGCTCGGTGTAGACCTTGTCGGCTTTATATAAAAAGTCTGTATCAAAAATATATCCGCGCGGCATTTTTAGGACATTCCTGCCGGACGATACCATTTCTGCAACAGCATCAAAAACCGTATGTTTAGTAAGCAGCGGCGTATCCGAAAAAAGAACCGCTGTATAAGGATATTCGGGACGCAAAGCATGCCTGATTAGTTGCGGCAGAGGCATTTCCTCCGAATATTCAACTTCCGTTACCGGATTGTCACCAAGTGACAGTGCTACCCAATCGAACATTGTTTTGCCTAAAATCTCGATATCGGCGGTAGAGCCCATCTTCTCGGTTGTTACTTTCAAAATTATACCGTTAATCTTTCCATCCATACGCCATCATTATAAAACTAAAAAAATAAAATGTCAAATATAAAGGTAAATAAAAATATTTAAAAATTTGCTTAATTAGGAATAAAAAAATTATCGTTTGCGCCGTTCCCTAAAAAAATCTTGTATAGGCTTTAGGCATTCATCTTCTAATATGCCGCCGAATACATTTGCCCTGTGGTTTAGCCGTTCGTCCTCGGCTATATTGCCGAGTGAACCCAAGTATCCGAACCTTTTGTCATAGGCTCCAAAATAAACATTTTCTATTCTTGCGTTTACTATTGCGCCTGCGCACATTGCACACGGTTCCAGTGTTACCACCATATCACAGCCCGACAGGTTCCACACTCCCAGTTTTTTTCCTGCCTCCCGCAATGCCAAAATCTCGGCGTGTGCGGTCGGGTCACTGTCTAGCAATCTGTGATTAAAAGCTTCTGTCAATATTTTACCGTCCTTTATTATGAGTGCGGCGATAGGCACTTCGCCCAAAACCGCTGCTTGGTTTGCCAATTGTATCGCGTAGCGCATAAATTGTTCTTGACAGATGATGTCCAACATCTAAAAAAGCTTTCTCCTATGTTTTTTTCTTAATAGTATTATCTCATAGTTTGCACAAATATTGCAATGCCTTTAGCGGCAAATCTATGTTTTTTTCAAAATCCTTTTGTCCGCAATCGTAGTCTAGCAAAGGATGAACATAATCCTCGCTGACAATCTCTATTGTAAAGGCGGGAATTTTTAGCTTATCAATACAATAATCTTTGTAGCCGCCTGCACTACCCATTGTACCATCAATGATTTTGTAGCCAAGTAATCTGTTGAGATACTTTACAAAATCCTCGTCACGGGTGCGGTATGGTTCGTCCTGATAAAAGTCCCAATATATTTCTTGACCCAATGCGTGATACGAGAAAGTGCATTTTGGCTTTATAATATCAGTAAAGTCGCGTATTGCACGGGTCTCACTCTCGGAAAAGGCGCACGGGCCTATATAGCTCATAGATGCGGCACTACGGACATTTTGCACGCCCTCGCCCCATCTGGCATCAAAATTAGTATTTAGGTCCACGCCGTTTGCATTGGCCTTGTATAGCGAAAAGTCGTCGTTGCAATTATTTATCCGCTTTAATAAAGCCCGCTTGTTTTGGGGCACTCCGCTCAAGCCCTCTGCGCACAAAAGATTGCCGTCGGGGTTTAGCATCGGCACAAAGTAAATTCCCCCGTCCACATCACGCCAAACATCGTTTTTGAGCAAGGCAAAAACTTGACGAATACACAGGTATGCCGTTATATGTTCACGGGCATGTATAGCACCCGTTACTATTATCTGATTTTGGCTGAATTTGTTGCCTGTATGAATATAGGGTATCAGCCGTCCACATTCACTGGCACCGATAGCACCTGTCTCTAGTCCGCAACGGGAAAGATAATTGATATCGTCAAGCAGCGTATTATATGTATACATAGTTTTTACCTCTGTAAACATTGTATGCTGATAGTCAAATTTTGTGTTATTTATGGTACGGGGTGTTTGCGCTTATATTAAAGGCTCTGTAAATCTGCTCGATTAGTACAACCCGCATAAGTTGGTGCGGCAGAGTCATGCTACCAAAACTCAGTAGTAAATCCGAAGCTTTTTTGACCTCATCGCTTACGCCGTTTGAACCGCCTATAATAAATGTTACGCAATCGGCACCAAGAGTATATATTTTGTCTAGTTTTTGCGAAAGTTCCCCTGAGGATAGCTGTTGTCCTTTGATATCCAGCAAAATATTATATCCGCTCATCTTTTTTAGTATTTCGGTACTTTCTGCTTCTATCGAAATTTTTGGATTGTCAGCGGCTATATCAGGTAGCTCTTTTATCGAAAGATTGCAATAGCGCGAGAGGCGTTTTGTGTATTCGGCGATAGCGTCGCAAAAATATTTTTCTTTAATTTTGCCAACGCAAAGGATATTGACCTTTTTCACATTACAAAGCCCCAGATAAATGTAAAGATTGTTGTCGCGATTGCAACTGCCGCCGCACCGAGATAGAACATATTGTCACGCAATGTAGGTTTGTATAAATCTTCGCCGATTTTGCCGCCGTAAACTTCCGTTTCCATGCCAGGCTCGCGCACCAGGTCTTTGTTTTCGTTGCCCATGAGTATTACTTTTTTGTTTGTTACATCGAATGCCGAATCCAAAATAACCGCTTTCTTCTGTTCAAGCCGTTTGTGCGAATTGATAAAGACAAGCAGCGAAACAAGACCCACAAAAAAAGTACAAATAAGAATATATATAAATATAATTTTTGCAGGACTGTCGTTTAGCGCTATCGTGATATTATCAAAGTATCTGCCGCCCCACCAGCCGTAATGCTCGGCATAATCCAAATAAACGCTTGTTGCATTGTTAAAAAAATGGATTATCATTGCAGGGATTATTGACTTTGTTTTTAGCACAATAAAAGCTGCCAGTGCGCCAAAGCAAGCGGTATAAAAAACTTGGGTTATATACTGGTGGAACAACCCAAACACTATCGCCATAATAATTAAAGTGTGGGTAAGGCTAAAGCTTTTGCGTACGGTAGTAAGCAAGCCGCCGCGTACCGCAAACTCTTCGCAAATTCCAGGCAAAACGGCTGTAAGAAAAATACTCAATAAAAATAATGCAAAATTAAACTGTTCGGGATGTGTGCTGGGAGCCGATGAGTGAGTAAAGCCTAGCTGTGCGATAATCATTTGCCACATAGACGATATGCCTGTTGTAACAAACATCGCAACAATACCGATAGCTACTGCCAAAACATAATTGAGCGGATTGGTCTTGCGGATATTACTAATGTCTAAAATCTGTTTTGTGTTGTAACGAAAGCCGAATTTATAGAACAGTAGCGGCACTCCAATCAACACTCCGATTTGCAGCGTGAGCGAGAATATAGTATCAATAACCGTATCGTTTGTAATAAAATTAGTTAACAACCCGACAAATGTACGCACCACAAGTAGCAAACAAGCAATGATAAACATCATTATGCCCATTAGCCTATATCTTTTTTGTCTGTTGTCTAAAGGCTTTTGCCCCTTTTGATACAGCGAAACCGCTTTTGAATTTTGTTTTTGCATCATTACTCCAATTACCAAAAATTAAATCGAGGTTACAAAACCTATTATCCACATAAACATACACAATCCCGCAGCAAACAAAAATATTGGTTTGTATGCTCTTTCTTCGAATGTAGCTTTTGTTTGAGGTTGCGCCGAGCTTTGTTCGTAGTCATTTGCAACGGCTGTGTCTGCTAATGGCTTTGCTTCCAATTCCAAACTGCCTTTTTCTTCTGATTCCGGACTTCCCTTTTGTATTTTGCGTGATTTTAGCACTCGCAGAACAAAATAGATTGCTGTGTTAAATGCCGCCACGAAAAGTATGCTTACAAGAACTGCAACAAATACATTCGGTAAAGCCTGAATAAAGTTTTCTATCAAATTTGACAATGCTGTATAATCTATCAAAAAAGCAATCAAATTGCTGGCCGAATGGATAATCATGGGGATAAATATCGAACCTGTATAGAGTGCCGCAAAACCCAAAACAAGACCTAGCAAAAATTGATAAACCGTTTGGCTGGCGCTCATATGCATAAGCATAAAAGCAAGTGCGGATAAAATAACCGCATTGCGTCCCCCGATTTTTTGCTTTAGCCCCGATAACAATGCGCCTCTGAATATCAGCTCTTCGCCTATAGGGGCTGCGACCAACAATACGAATAAGCCAAGGATATACTCAAAAGGCGTCTCCATGTCGCTAAGTCCTACTGTCTCGTATCCGATTTTGTCCAAGCCTACGCTAAACCAAATAGTAGGCGCATAAAAAGCAAGGATAGACAATATCGCAAGACACGGTGCTAATAGTAATGCCGTTTTGTGCGGCCTATTGTTATAGTTTATGTCAACGATTAGGTTTTTTTTCGTAACTGTCAAAAAATAAACACCCACAAACGCAACTTGAATAAGCAGCATCAAAATAAAGTTAAAAATTGTATTGGTGCTAAGGTCTGTACCGTTTGAATTTTGTACCCCGACTATAATAATTGCGCCTAAAATCTGCACAATCAAGTTAGCCGAAATAGCAAACAAAAATGTCGTGGAGCCGCTAAGCGGAGTTATAGCTTTGTGACTTTTTTTCTCGTTCATTTATTATCCTAAAAATATATTAATAATAGTTTACAAGGGTATTCTCGCAGTAACTTGAATTCCTCACTTTTTGTTATTTCTGCATAATTTATTAGTTCGTTTGTTCAAGATAAAAAATTTCTTTACTAAGTTGTTTTGCATATTCTATTTCATTTTTCGTTGATTCACCAATATAGCCACCCACATTAACAACAAAAACCGCATCACTAATATCAATCTTTGCTTTATGCAACTTAGTCAAAGTCTCAATTTCTTTTAATCCATAACTTTTAAAATTTGGGGACTCATCACTATAAATGCATTGAATAACACACCAACCATTTTCGATTTCAAGTTTTCCGGCAATAATCTTTTGTTCACTTTCAAAACGCATACTGCCACAAATTGTTACTATTTTGATTTTACTCATTTATTCCCCTCCGTTGCATTTTTTCATCCTTATTTTCGACGCAGTTACGCATACACCCCATTCGAAAAATGCTCTTAGCCTGCATCAAGCAAAATATAAAGGAAAAATCAACACACCTCAAACAATCCGCTCATCTTTAGCGCCGGAGCAACTTCTATTTTTATATCCGTTCCTTCATTTATGCCAAAGTTTTTTAGGCGGTTTGATACAGTGCTAAAAGCTAGTTCGGGGTAATTATTTTCTTGTGACAAGTGCGCCAAAATCACTTGCTTGACGCCGTTCTTTGCAAGCGATACTACCGCATCGGCACAATCCGAATTGGACAAATGTCCGCTTTGTGATAGTATACGCTTTTTTAGTACAAAGCTATATCTTTTGTTGCCTTTTACCAGTTCTTCGTCATGATTGGATTCTAACAATACTATATTGCTGTCACTTATCGCTTTTAGCGTGCTGTCATCAATAACGCCCAAGTCAGTCAATACACTGATTTTTTTGTCCTTGTTATGTATGCTAAATCCGACTGTCGGTACATCGTGACTAACCCGTATGGGCGAAATCAAAAGGTCTCCGATAAAAAAATCGTTCTCGCCAAACTCTACCAAATGCTTGTCCGCACTGGTTATTCTACGCTTTATGCCAGATTGGTAATGCGAAAAGATTGGCGAGTTGTACTTTTTTGCAAATGTCTCAATCCCGTTAGTATGGTCGGAATGATTGTGCGTAACAAGAACCGAAACATTCTCGCAGTTCTCACGCAAAACCTGAAGGCTTTTTTCGACCCTCTTTGTCGGCACACCGCAATCAATAATCAATTTTGTACTGTCGCTGGCAACATAAATACAGTTCCCTGTACTTCCGCTAGAAAGCGAACATATCTTTAGTCCCATACAAAATATTATAATCCACTTTAAAAATTATGTAAAGCGTTAAGCGGGTTCTCTTGTGAGCAAATAAAAAAAGGGGCGTTGCCCCGACCCCGCTTTGAGAGCGGGTTTTTTTCGTGCTAACATGGAACTTATCTCTCTTAAACAACGATATTTCCTATAGCATAAAAAAACCTCTTACAAATATTTTGCAAGCGGCACTAATTATTGTTCGGACGGATTTTTGTACCATCCTCTGCTTCTAGACCTAAGAGGTAATCAGTAGATACATCAAAATAAGTTGCAATTTTCATAATATCATCTAAATTCGGTTGATTGTATCCCGTTTTCCATTTCGATAATTTTTGCTTGCTAATGCCCAAGTCTTTGCAAATATCCTTTTGCATTTTACCACTCTGCTCTAAGAGTATCTTAAATCTATTTATAAATAAATTCATTTTCGTTATCCCAATAAAATAATATCAAAAATGGGGACAAAATTGTTGACAGTCCCCAAACAAGGGACTATAATTTTCTTATAACGAATTTATATATTAAAAGGCTTTTGCGAATACGCCTAAATCGCCAAGGAATAATAAATATGCAAAAATTCAAAACCGCTAACCCCACCGTTAATGACTATGTTGCCTTTAGAAAAGATTGGCACGAAAGAGGCGTTGATATTGATGCCTTATGCGAAGAAGAAATACAACGTCACAAAGACTTGCGGGTAGCCGTAACCAATTTGACAGGCCTGACCGACACCGAGCTTAATTTGATTACGCTGTGCAGAATATACCTGATATCAAAAGATGTCGGCAAATGCGCCCGCTTACTAATCAAGCAACAAAAAGAGCGGGACGAACTTTTTGGAGATTTATATAACAAAGTGTAATTCAAAGTATATCGTTAAATTGTTTAAAGGTTTAAATACACATAAGATTGAGGAGCATTTTGTATTCCATAATCAGATAGCTCTTTTGGTATTTCAAATTTGATAACCTCACCTAATTTATATGCGTAAGCCTTTGCTCTGCCTTTGAAGTATTTATCAAAAAAGTCTTTTGTAATTCCAGAAAATTCTTTTGTTATCTTCCACAGGTTTTCGGGAATGTCTGTTAAAATTGAATCAATCGTAACTTCCGCAACAATCTTTTTCATCGGATAAGTACAATAAACTAAAAGCGAATCTATGTCTTTCATGGCAACTTTTGTTCTGTACTCATATTTTTTTGTCCCTTTTATAATGTTCTCGACATGTTCGGGATTGATTGAAATAATGATTTTGCGCATTTATTTTGCCTCCTTTTTGTTTGAAAAATATCTAATATCCATATTTGATTGTTGAATTAGTTTATTAAAAATATCGTTTGGTATTGGTTGAATACCTTTACCCATAATATTTTCTTTGTCGAAACCTAAATCAATCATGCTCTTCAAATTCATTCTTTTGGGAAAAGAATAAGTATATATAAAATCAATAATTTTTGGTTTGTAGATTATATGTTTATTCCACCATTCTAACATTTCTTGTTTGGATAAAACAGTTCTGTTAGAAGCATATTCATAAAAACTATCAAAGTTGCTAAATGTTGCATAAGATTCAAACACTCCTAGTGTCGTAAATACGCCTTTATGCATACCGCCATTTCTATAAAAGACGAGAATATCTCCCTTTTGCGGCATCGTTGAAAAAGAATTCGTAATATAACACTTTCGTATAGCATTTGAAAAACCTGCTTGTTCGGAAAAATCATTTGGGTTTTCATTATTAAGAATTGAATCAGGAAAAAGTTTTGTATGATAAACTGGTGCAATCGCTATAAAATAGGCTTGGGCTTGTCTGCTTGTCGGGAGATACGGATAGCAATCTAATATGGCTGCATTATCGAAAACACGATTAAAATTTTTTACATAAACGCTTTCTTTTCTTTCGTCCGTTCCTTTTGTGCCCCAATAAACAAATCCAAATTTTTTGAGTAAAGATACCAACTGTTTTTGAGGTTCCTCATTTTCATATACTGTTACATATACTTCTTCAACATTTCTTTTAATAGCATTATCACAGATAATTTTCACAAAGCGTTCGCCGACTCGATATCCATTTGCCACAACTTTAAAGGTGCCGACTTTTAATCTTTTTTTTGGTTGGAATTGCGGAACAATATCATGATAATTTTCAGTTTTTTCCTCAGTCTTTAAATAGAGAAATGCATTTATATCGCTATTTTCTCCGCATACATAAGCCTCGTCGTTAAATTTACGCTGAAACCATTTCTCAAAGCCAGGGTAATCTAATATAAACGAATTAAAAAAGGTTTGATTTACATTAATTGCACCAAATTTTTCTAATCGAACATTTTGTATTTTGTAATCTGCTAGAGTAGGATTTTCCGAAATTATTCTTTCAAGGAATTCAAAAATATTGAGCACCCTGCTACTCAATCCTAATTCTTTAGCTTTTCTTTTTATTCCTCTATCTTCTGTAATAAATAAATCGACATGATTCAATGCAATTTCATTTAACATATCGGTGTCGATAATGTCATTTTCTGTTTTATCTACCTTAGCCGATAAAGTAGCCAATTTACTATTTAAGGTTGATTTTAACGATATTAAATTATAGGACTGTAACTTTCTATTAAAGCTATCCCTTGTTGCTTTATCATTAAATTTGTTTATTTCGTCAGTCGTATGATAAAGAACGAACTTGTCATAACGCAATTTGTCAAGCCAAAAATACAGCTTGCCAATATTTTCATTATGCAAACTATTACCTTCTCGATGGATAATAATGTTTGTATCTAAAAGTACTTTCACTTATAATTCCTGCAAGTATTTCAATATATTTCTTTCGTTGTAGATAACCTCAAATTCTACATTCTTGTCTTTAGCTATTTCTTGCGCATACTTAACTTCTACTTCTTGAAACAGTCTTATTTGCTCATCACTATATTGCTTGTTATCCCGATTCGCTAATCTTTGAATAATCTCAGAAGCATCAGCGACTAATATAAATATTTTTCTGATAGGTAATTTATTAAAGATATCTTTGGGAATTCTATTCACTTTACCATCAGCATCGAGAAGACAAAAATGACCATCTAAAATGCATTTCTCTTCACTTATAAATTCTTTGACGGCGTAGAGCAAAATACTTTGGTCGCCTGTAATATCGGTTCTATTTTTGTTCTGTATGTATTCAGAATTCTTTTTGCGCGCAATTAATTCACTTGCCGAATAAACAGAAATTTCAAACGATTGTTTTATTGAAGTAAGTAGCGTTGTTTTACCTACTCCATGAATACCACCTAGAAAAATCATTTCGTAAATCCTTTCGTTATTTCTATATTAATTATAACATAATCTGTCAAATTTGTATAGTAATGAAACTACATGAAAGCTTCTTTTTTATATAAGAACTTTCATTGCTATTTTGTTTTACCACTCTTTATAACTCTCTAATGTTTCGTTAATATCTACAACACTTAATATATACTCTCTCTTCACAAAGAAGCAGATAAACTTAATGAATTGTTTAGTTAAATATTAATATAGTTTTTTACAAAGTTTACAGCAAATTTTTAAGATATACTATAAGTATTAAAAATCCCTAAAATAATAGATTCTAAGGGGATTTACGGAACAGCTAACGGATTTGAACCCATGACCTCGTCTCTTAAATATGCTATTCGACAAATGACACAGTACCCTCTGCCCTTGTTATTTGTACGGGTTCTTTTAGTCCATAGCCCAAGGCACAACAACCATAAATTTTGTTACCCTGCGGGATATTCAGGCTGTTGACAAACTTCTTAATTTCGGGGTTCTCGTTTAGTGTAAGCTGATTTATCCAGCACGAACCGATATTTAGTGATGTTGCCGCCAAAAACATATTTTGAAGTGCGCAGGCGCAGTCTGATGCGGGCATAATACTTTTGTCCGAGCACGAGACCACAATAACAACAGGCGCATTATAAAAGAAGTTCGGGGTTTCGCATCTTGATTTTATCAGTTCTTGTGATTGCTGAGGCAGTGTTTTGTATACGGCATTATTAAGCTGTGAAAGCTTGTCCCTATTTGTAATAACGCAAAAGTGCCAACCCTGATTGTTCTTTGCACTAGGCGCAAATGTCCCCGCCTTTACAATAAGCTCAATGTCCTCTCTTGCCACAACCCGTGAACTGTCAAAACTGCGGCAACTCCTGCGATTTAAGATAGTCTTTATTGTTTCGTTCATTTATATTACCTCCAAAAAACCAGTCAAAAAGATTTTGGACTAAGGATTGCCTGTAAACAATTTTCGCCTCTAGAAGAGCATCCAAGAGAGGCATCTGGCTGCAAATTGGGCATGAAGAGTATATGTCCATCCAAAAAAAGACTTTAGAATACTTGACCCGCTCAATAAAATTGTCTACAACCAATTTTGGGCTTAGAAGTAGTCAGATACCGGTAGCTGGAGGATTTATAGGCAAGGAGTGTACTTTTTTTGTACTCGACCGACTATAAATCCACACGCAACCGGTAGATGGCTGCTTATAAGCCCAAAATTCAAAACATTTTCTTTTTTATCATTATTATAATGACAGGCACAATAATTGCTATTGTCGCTATTATTACCACAAGGAAACCATACGGGCTATCGGCAAGAGGTACGGGGACATTCATACCCCATAGCGAAGATATAACGGTCGGGATTGTCAAACAAATAGTGATTGCTGTCAAAAACTTCATGACAATATTTTGATTGTTTGAGATTACCGAAGCGAATGCGTCCATGGTGCCGGATAAAATATCACGGTATATAGTTGCCATTTCGATTGCCTGCTTGTTCTCGATAATTACATCTTCCAGGATTTCGTCGTCGTCCTCGTAGTGGCGGATTGACGATAGAATTCTTATACGGTCAATAACCATTTGGTTTGAGTTAAGCGAGGTCGAAAAGTAAACTAACGCTTTTTCTAGGTCGAGCAGCCGTATAAGTTCTTTGTTTTTCATTGAGCGGTGCAAGCTTTGTTGTACACGGGATGATGTGCGGTCAATTTGTTTTAGGTAATGCAAAAACTTGACTGCATTACGGTACATAATCTGATACAAAAATCTTGTGCGCTTGTTGATATCAAATTCACGCACTCTGCTTTTTATAAAGTCGCTCAAAATTGCTGTCTGCTTTAAGCACACAGTCAAAAAATACTTTTCGCAAAAAATTATACCGAGAGGCAATGTAGAATATGTATACCACTCCGATGTATCGTCTTGGATTATCGGAATGTCCATTATGATAAGTGTAACGCCGTTTTCGGTCTCGATACGGGCACGCTCCTCTTCGTCCAGCGCAGCTTTTAGCATTTCGCATGTAACGCCGGTTTTTGCCGAAACTTCTTCTATTTCTTTATCCGAAGGGTTTTCAAGGTTAATCCAACAATTTTCCTGTATCTGTTCTAATATTGTCAGGCTTCTTTCACCTTTCTTCATAGCGTATAGTTCTACCATAAAATATCCCTCCGATTTTGCGCCGTCTTTGGCACTTGTAAAATAGTATCAAATCTTTTTCATTATACTAACTGCACTCTTAGCTGCGTTTTGCGCTGCGATTGCTCCGTCGCTTGCCGCCGTTACTAGCTGCCTCAAGGATTTTTTTCTTATATCGCCAGCGGCAAAAACACCGTCTATACTGGTTTGCATATTTTCGTTTGTTATAATATACCCTCGTTCGTCAAGCTCTATCAGTCCCTTAACAAGATGCGTAGACGGCGAGTGTCCCACTGCCACAAACAAACCATCGATGTCAATTATATCGTCTTTGCTGTTTTTATTAATCCTTACACTCTTTAGCGGTGAGCCTATAAGCTCTGATATTTGGGCGTTTTCTATTTTTTCGACATTGCCTAAATCAAAGTCGGGAACTTCTTTGTTATCCAAAACATAAACCTTTTTTACAAGCGGTGACAGATACTCGACATCAGTTTTTGCGGTTCTCCCCGAACCTGCAACCATGACTGTCTGTCCTTTAAAAAATGCTCCGTCGCAAGTAGCACAATAGCTTATACCACTGCCGACAAGTGCATCTTCGCCCTTTAGCCCCAAAGTCTTATTTGACGAGCCCATTGCCAAAATAACAGCCGCCGCTTCGTACTCTCCGCTCAAAGTTTTTACAATCTTTTTGTTTTGCGAAAAGTCAAATGCGGTTACATTGTCATAAAGCGTTACCGCTCCGGCTTTCTTTACTTGCTCTTTGATTTTTTCTATCAGTTCATAGCCTGATACCGTCAAAAATCCGGGATAATTCTCTACATCTGGCGTAGACATAATTTGTCCGCCTTCTATATTCTTTTCGATTAAAAGAGTTTTCTTGCCTGACCTGGCACAATACAGTGCAGCAGTCAAGCCTGCTATTCCCGCACCTACAATTATTATGTCGTAACTTTCCATAGCTTACCCTCCGTCATCAATGTCGCGTATCGCCATAGTCGAATACCGCCATAGCCGAATATCGTCATTGCCAAAATTAGCAACACTCCCCGTCTACCATTATATGCCTTATGAAAAATAAAGTCAATTACTTTATTGTGCGAGGAGTGGACAAACCCGCCGCAATAATCAAGGAACAAACTCATTCAGCGATTTGCCTTTAAAAATGATTCGACTAAATAATATCTATTACGCCTTTTCGGGTGACTTACTGAATATGTTACATGAATTTTCACTTGTAGATTTTCGAGCGAAAATTCGCTTGTTTTTGCAGCCAATACTGGATGTATTGACAATAAAAGAACAGATTTTGCAGCCAAAAAGATATAGTGAAAATTTATGAGGGCTTAATCAGTAAGTCACGGGTTTCTCCGAAAAGACCTCTTTATTGAGTTTGTCCAAACGGATAAGTCTGCCCGTAGGGCAGACGCAAGCAAGCACGGCACCCCAAAAGGTGCCGTTGTGTAGTTCCGCTTTGCATTTGGGCGATTCGACTTTTTCGGGTTTCCCGAGAAAGGACTCTTTTTTAAGTTCGCCCAAAGCGGATCCAAACAAGCAAGGCACAGTGTGCCGCAGCATAGTGCCGCTTTGCATTTGGGCGAAAAACTTACATTACTTGCTTGCCCTGCTCCCCGTCTATCACGCGCATAATGTTTATCTCGTCGCCTGTTTCGGCATCGATATAGATAAAATAATCAAGTCCTTTATACTCGGCTGCAAACTCGTATGCAAGAACTTCTTTATCCTCACTGCTTGGAACTACGCACAGGCGCGAACTGTTGACAGTAAGCTTTGAAGGCAGCTTTGCCCGCGAAAATATTTCGGGATATTTTGATGTGTAGGTACGGTCGTGGTGGTTCATGCAATAACCGTTAGCCTCTATGCCCATCAACTCGCCGTTGTCCAATGCGATTTTTACCTTTATCAAGTCGGTATAGAACACTATATCATTTACTACCGGTGCAAAATTAATTACTGCGACTGCGCCGTTTTCGTTATACCAAACCGGCTGTACATCGTAACCAAATCTTTTTGCATAGTCGCCTGCTAAAATTTTTGCTTCGTCCTCGCCGATATTTTTATCTTGCACATCACGGTAGTGAATGACCGTCAAGAAAACTCCGCCGTTTTTTGTAACATCGCAGAATACTCTGCCCTTATCCGTTTCGGCATTTATATGGTATGATGGAGCACTGTTTGCACTCTCGCCCAAAAGCTCAACGCTTGTTACATTGTACGGCAAAAGCTCTCTTATTTTTTGCTCCGCTTGTTCAAACGAGATTTCTTCCAAATTTTCTAACGCTTTATAGCACTTGCCCGAAACACTATCCGAGAACGGTCCGTCATAGATAAGCTCAGGATACTCGACGGAGGCATAGTTTTTGTTGTCCTCACCTGTGCCGCCACGCATTTCAGAATTGCGATTTTGCCTCTCGCGTCTTGCTGTCATAGTAGTAAAGTTGTAATTGTTTCTTGCCAACAATTCACCCTCGTCCTTAACCATTTGATTAATTCCGCATGCCGTAATGTACAAATCTTCTAGCTTTTCACGGTAGCTTTCGCAATCTTTATGATACGCCAGGCTCCTTTGCCATACAAAAACTAAAGTCGCCCACTTGGTTAAAAAACTTTTCTGCCATAACCACATCAACATGCTCTAGCGGCAATCGTGTCATAGCATCCATAGCCGCTTCGGCATTTTTGTAAGCCTCTAGCGCCAATATAGTACTTTGTCCGTCATTACCCGATACTAGCATCTTAGACAAGCTAAGCTCTAAATTACTGGTAGCATCGGTAAGTTCGTAAAAAGACCTCTCGTATGCGTTCTCTAGCTTTATCCTATGTCCGCGATTTTGCGCAAACAAAGCAATTAGTCCACCAGTGACACTGAGCGCAAACACACTCATTCCCACAATTAAAGCCACAAATCGCAAAGACGACTGCTTTTTTTCTTTGTATTTTATCATATTTTTTCTCCTGTAGTTTCGGAAAATTTAAGTTACTTTGTAAAACTATTATTTGACGAATAGATACGGCATCATGCTAACCAAGCACAACCTGTATATTGACGGTATGCTTTAGGACTCTATTGCCCTCTGGCAAAGCTGTGTCTGCCTATTTTCATTTCCACTTTTAGCGACCAAATCCATTTACTTGTTGCTATTGCAGGATTGTAGTAGAACAAACAACCATTTGTCGGATCAACGCCGTTTAGAGCATCGCGGGCGGCGTTGATTGCCGTTTGGTTCGGCGTATAATTGATTTGTCCGTCCGCAACTGCCGTGAAAGCTAAAGGCTGGTAAATAACACCTGCAATTGTATTAGGGAATTTTGACGAACGCACACGGTTTAGGATTACTGCGGCTACTGCCACTTGCCCTGTATACGGCTCACCTCTTGCCTCGCCGTAAACACACCGTGCAAGCAGGTTAAGGTCAGAATTGCTAATACTTGATGCCGACGAAGCCTTTTTCTTAAAATTAACTCCAAGAGCGGCTTCTGTTTTGGCTCCTACTATTCCGTCCGCTATCAAGCCGTTCTTTCTTTGGAATGACTTTACGGCGTCACGGGTTTTTGGTCCCCAAATACCGTCAACTCTGCCCGAATAGTATCCCCAGTTAGATAGCTTTTGTTGTACTGTGCGGATGTTTTCGGATGTGTGTCCGTTTACAATCTTTGCATTTGCTGTTGTCATCGCACCTGCCGACAAAGCAATCACCGATACAAGCAACAATGCAAACACGGCAATCCATCTTTTTGTGCGCACAGTTTTACTGCCGCCAAAACCATCAACACTGCGTGCCATTTCTACTGCTTTTTTCTCGTTAGTTTCCACCTTTTCCCCTCCAATCCTTAGTTGAAAAATTTTTTGAACAGTTCGGCAATGTAGGATTTATATTCTACTTTGCCCATTCCCTTACCTTCTAAATAGCATAACGGAGGATAAATAACGCACCACCAGTTGTCCCCATCACCCTCGCCCAGTTCTATGATTAGTGCGTCGTAATAGCCGCTCTCGACAACCACACCTTCATAACTCCTGACAGGAAAAAACTCGTTATTTAGTCTTGCCTTTGCTCCGTAATTATAGTCGTTGTCTTTTAATGTCTTTTTTGCAAGCGCAACGATTTTATCCAATCTCTTTTCTATTTTGGTATATGCTGAATCAAAGTCCGTAACGCCGTCAAGCTCCTTTTCTAAAAAAGCGGTTATCGCATCACGAACCTCTAGCTTAACGGCTTGGTCTGAATCAGAATTGCTGTTTGCCCTAATGTGTATACGGATAAGAGAATACTCATCACTAATATTCTGCTCCCCGCATCCGCAAAATATTATAGAAAATACAAAAATCAAGATAATTATAGTAATTTTTTTAAATCTTTTCATAATAAAAATCCTCGCACAAATAAGTTTGTACAAGGATTATAGACTTATATTTAGTTTTTATACATTTATATGCGATTTTAGTTTTGTATATTATCTCTTTCAGTTTCTTCTTTTTTACTTTTCGCATAGCGCAGATAGTTAAAAACTATCACATAAACTACCACAGCAATATAAAGGAGCACGCTTATCCAAATCAACCAACCGGTTTCTAGAAAGTTTTTTTCAAGCCAACCCAAAAATGTTGCAACCGCTACAATCAAATACACAATACTAACATTAGTATATATACTACGCTTTTCTTTTGCGGTCATGCTATCACGCTTTTCTTTAGGCATAGTATTATAACCTGCAACAAAAATCAAGCCTTTACCGAAAAACACAAAAATTGCAAGTACAAAGAAGCATATTGCCAAAATAAATGATACATCAATATGGCTAAAAAATTTCCCTAAATCAATTCCGCTAATTAACATCTTACACCTCCTGAGATATTATATCATAATAATATAAACTTTTGCAATAGTCTGAATAAAATCACTTATGGTTTATGCGAATATTTATAACATTACTTTCTCAACATTATCTTCGTAAGCTAGTTTATTTATCAAATCGGAAATCTGCTTCAAAGAACCTTCTATCAGGTTTGCACATACGCTTCTGCCTTTTCCGCCTGACATCAATGTGACATGACATTCATGAATCAGCCAATCAATAAGTAGCATTTTTTGAATTGCGTCCCTGCAAGAGGGCCATTTTTGTATAAAGTCTTCAAATATCGGCGTCGCCCGCCCACCGGGCATACTTGCAGCATTACAACTGCGTCTATATTCTCGGTAAGTATATGTATAATCGCATTCACATCTAATCGGCGAAGCATACCCGCTTGCTTTTAGAATAGCGCCACAATTAAAACATTTTATCTGTCCTTTGTCCATTAGTTCTCTTATTTCTTTTGCTTCTTTGCATCTTGTGTAAAATCCTGCACCTATTTCTTCAAGCAATTCTGTATCAAGCATTCCTTTTGCATCACTTTGATATAACCTGCTCAAATCTGAGCGAGAAACTTTTCTGCTCCACTTGAATTGATTGAATTTTTCGGGTTCGATATTTTCGGTGACTTTTTCCATCTGAAGTTTCTCGCGTTCTACACGCTTTTTTGAACGCGCGATTTGGTTTTGACGACGGCTTGCTGCTATTTTGGCATAGCGTTCTTCAAAGCCATTCTCATATGATTTTTTTGCTTTTTCAATTGCTTGTTTTAGTGACGCATCATCAATAACGGATACACCCAATACATTGAAACTATCGCCGGATACAGTTACGGTCAAAAGCTCACAATTATAGCTGCGGCCATAACCGTAAGTCCAACCACAAGTATGTGAATAGCGGTGATATTTGTTATTCACTTTAAATTGTTCGTTCATTTCACGATCAAAGCTTAAAAACAAATCTCGTAAATTAGAACTAAAAAAATTCAATAATTCACTGTAAGCCGGCTTTTTATTTTTCGGATATTTTTTTGACCATTCCATAATTAAGATAAACTTCCTTTGATTTTCAATTAATATGATAACCTAAGCTAACCTATTATTTCTATTCCATGCTTTTTAGTTGTGACGGCCTTTGCATACAGGCCTTGTGATTGCAATTTGCTCATCGCTTCTTTTGCTTTTATTAAACTATTAAATAATCCTACGCATGCCGAACCCGAACCGCTCATAAAGCTCTTTGTAGCCCCTGACATTTCTAGCGCAGAGAGTGTTTGATTTATTGACGGTTCTAACAAAATCGATCCTTGTGTCATTGCGTTGCCAAACAGGTTTTCGGCGGTGTTTTTATTGTTATTTTTCAATGCGGTTACAAGCAAATCATTATCTATCGGACAGTATTTTTTGTCTGTATAAAGTTCGTCAAATTTGGCATAGCTTTCTTTTGTCGAAACACCGTTAATGCCTTTGCAAATCACCATAAAAAAGTTTAGGTTTGTTACGATGTTTTCTACCGCACCGCCCGTCTGTTTTACCCGCCCAAAGCCACCCTCTAACATGAACGGAACATCTGAGCCTGTTTTTAAGGCTATTGCGGGTACATTTACGCCGCGCGAAGAAAATCCGTGTATTTTGTCGAGCGCAAATAACACGCCTGCAGCATCTGCGCTGGAGCCGCCCAAACCTGCGTACTCGGGGATATGTTTTTCTATCAAAACATCCGCTCCGATAACTCCTGTTTGAAGCGATAAATTTGCAATTGCTTTTGTAACGGTATTGTCTTTTGGGATATTGTTTTTGCCGATAAATTCGACATTGACCCTACCGTCAAAACGCTCGCAAACTGTTATGATATCCGCAATATCTACGGACGCCATAATAGTATCAAGCTCATGCATTCCGCCATTTAAGCCCAAAATATTAAGCGAAAGATTAACCTTTGCATATACCTTAATTTTTATACTTTTGCTTTTACTTTTACAATGCATACTATTTGTTTTTTAGCTTGTCAATTAGGTTTCTTTCCCACATAACAAGATGCTCTTCTACCGGCAAACGCTTTTCTACCTCTGCTATTTGTTCGAAAGGTTTGTGCGGTTCAGTCTGATACCAATACGCTGTCGTTGACCAATCGTCACTGCGGTGGTTGTTGTGCCCATGTTCTATTGTAACCTTAATTTTTTTCTCGAACATTACAGGGTCGGTGATATGGTAGCGGTAGTATGTAATCTTGCCTTTCCAGTTATTCTTGCCGCCCATTATCAAGCCATGATACGGAGCGTTGTATTCTTGTGATGGGCACCACGCCATATTGACATAATCTTCCGTACCTGTGCCGTAGAGTGAAGGGAATTCTTCGCCGTCAATAAAAATCATATCGTCACCTTCGCCAGGCCAGTCACCTAAGTTAGAGTTGTTAAGGTTGTGAATATTGATATTGCAGCCGCAGTAGTGTCCTTTGCCCTCTGCCTCTAATACAACATAATTATCCTTGCCGTCTTTATTTTCGCCGCCAAAGCTCCATTCCGTATGGTCTTTTAGGTTTGCAGGATCTACGCCCTCAGTCGGACATTCCCTAGCCCACTTAGCATGAAAGCGTAGCAATCCGTCCTCGATTTTATCCCACTTCTCGTAGTCTACATAATAATACAAAACCATGTCTTTTTCGCACTCGTTTACAATCTCTATGCGGGAATTAGCAGAATACGGCATCGGCCACCACGAATTAAAGCCCTTGCCGTTTTCGGGGCTCATTTGCAGCGGTGCCGAATTAAAGTTTTTGCTCATAGCATGGCCCATTCCAAAAAAGTCGCCAATTGGGCATTCTACGCTGGGGGATTTCTCGTTGTCCCAATACATTCTTATCAAAACACGCCTGAACATATTATTGCCGCCG
Source organism: Holotrichia oblita (assembly GCA_023690525.1). Taxonomy (NCBI): domain Eukaryota; kingdom Metazoa; phylum Arthropoda; class Insecta; order Coleoptera; family Scarabaeidae; genus Holotrichia; species Holotrichia oblita. The sequence goes on along the minus strand of JALQSN010000126.1, from coordinate 77,149 downwards.
TCGCCCAAGGTCATCCAAATGTGAGTGATTACTCCTGCACCATTCTCGTTCATAATAGTTGCGGTAACACCTTTCTTGATGTGAATTCTGTCGTCGTTGCCGCCGGTCTTGTCAAAGCTGGACAATCTTTTGCGCTTGCAGTTTCGCATCTTGCAAATATTATGTAAATTAGCACTTTCTGTAAAACTACTCATAATTAATCCTCCGAAATTTTGGCAACATCTTTGTAACTAAACTAAATATAACATAATAACAAAATAAAGTCAAAAAAAGGAAGTGGGCAATTTTGCGTTGCTAATTTAGTTTTGGATGAATTTTTGAGATTAAAAGCTATTGTGTGTATAAACCAAAAAATCGCCAAAAGAAAAGCAATGAGAATTTGTCCGCTCCTTAAAAAAAGGGGCGTTGCCCCGACCCCGCTTTGAGAGCGGGTTTTTTTCGTGCTAACATAAACTTTTCTCTCTTAAACAACGATATTTCCTGTAGCATCAAAAAAGGAACATTGATTTTTTGTCAATGTTCCCCAAGGGACAAATTATTTAGTGTAAAATGTGTATCGCTATATTATTAGTTTTTGCTCTGTGTTTCTATCACAATTTTTTCTCTAAAAGCAGTTGTATGCAATCCGCCTCTAGAATGTAAAACTATTTTAGGTTGCGGTATGCAATGACCCTCTCGCCGCCCGCTAATGGCAGAGTTAGTTTTGGATTTTGTGTCAATACAATTTCCGGCGTAGTGCCTAACGCTTTTGCCACATCCCAAAGTGTTTCGCCCGCCTTTGAGATATGTATCGAGAATGCGCTTGTCGGCAGTGCCCTCTCCTCACCCAAAGCCAATTCGGTTATTACATATTTGGTTTCGGTGCGGCTTGCCGAAATTTCTATTTCTATTTCAGTCTTTATATCAATCTCGTTGCCGCGTCTAATTTTTGACATGACCTTGGTCACGATACCGCGGGCAGTGATTTCGTCGCCCTCGGACACATTCGCATTAGAAGTGAACGAGAACGGCATTTCTACCGCAACAGAACTTTTTGTGTTGGCCTCTGCGCTATAATAAATTACATTACAGCTAACCACTCCCTCGAATGTTATTTTGCCGGAAGAACCGATAGCACTTGCAATATTGACCTTGGAACCTGTGACAGCCAAAATATTATCGGCAAGCGGCATGTTGATGTCCAATGTTACCGCACCGTCTACACGGTCAAAGATAGTCGCAAGCGGTATGTTTTTGTAAATCTTGAGCGATTCGCCCGCAACAAGCAATTCGTTAGTTACGCTAAATGCATCGACAATAGTTTCGCAAACTTCATCCGAAAACGCCTTTGCGCTTATCTCAATCTCGTAATCAAAATTGACTGCACCTTTTTCGCCATCAGTCTCTAAGACCACCTTGTAATTTTTTATTATTGCATTTGCCAAAACGCTTGAATTCTCGTTGGCGTCCGAAAGCGGCATTTCTTGGCTGAACATCGTCACATGCGAGTGACCTTCTATCATGCCATCGGCGGTCTCGCAAGCGATGTCACAAATAATTCTGCCCTCCACTGTAGCACTGTTCAGCCCTGAACGGGTTTTTGTAATAATGATTTTAGGTTCTGCCAGCAAAACATCGGTGCACTTTATATCCGATAAAGTATCGGTTACGCCAAAAGTATTGGTGCCCTCAGAAACAAGGCGGGTGTATTCGATTTTGTCCTCGTGCGTATAGATGTTTTGTCCGCCACGAGTCAAAATGTTTACGCTGTCAGTAACTACCGCATCTAAAAACACTTCCAGCACGCAAGCAAGCTTTATTTCGCGCTCGTCCACGCTCACAATGTCCGTATCAAGAATATTAGCACGCACCACAACCTTTTGCCCTTGAGCAATCTGGTCGTCGCTTAGTTTGTCGGTAAAATCTGCATTGTAATCCATGCTGTGATTGTTACCTTCTGCATCGACATAAATCATCTTGAATGTCACTCTGCCACTATAACGCGCCTCGCCCGTAAATACTTCGCCTGCCGAAACTGAATAATCAGTAGCAATACTAAGTACTCTTGCTATCGCTGCGCCCGATGACGGCAGCAGCCTCGCCTCCACAACAGCCTGCGACGAGCATATCCTTTTAAGGCTGTCAAGTTTGGTTAGTTCGAAAACCGGTTCAAAAGCCATAAGACCCTCCAATAAAATATAATTTGTCCCATTAACACTATATTGTATAGGACAAATCTAAGGTTTATGACTATAAATAAAAACTTTTTAAATTTTTATTTGTAAAAACTTTTTAAATTTTTATTTTATTAAATTATTTATTTCTTTAAAAATTTTTTAACTAATTATTTCTAAATGTTAAGCTTTTAATATCTTATTAAAGAAAACATTATTATAAACATATTAATTAAAATTTTACTTTTTCAGGTTTCCCGAGTGACTTGCTGATTATGTTACATGATTTTTCACGAGTAGATTTTTGAGCGAAAAAATCACTTGTTTTTACATCCAAAAAGACGCAGTGAAAATTTATGGGAACTAAATCAACAAGTCACAAGAAAGGACTCTTCGAAAAGCTCGCCAACAGCGGATTAAGCAAGCAAAATACTCAAGCGTAGCGCCGCTTTGCGCTTGGGCGACAACTACTCCGCCGCTTTTAGTTTGATGTCGCCACAAATAACATCCGAATACGAGCACGACAACATATTGACATTTTTGTCGTCATCAATTTTTAGCGTAAAGACCGATGGATAAACATTCTCAATCTCTCCGTCATACTTTACTATTTTTTTACGCCCTTTATTTACACTTATCCTAAGCTTTTGACCCTTTAGCGAGTCAATCGTTTTCTTGACCTCATCAATACTCAAAACACATTTACGCATATAAACACCTCCGCTATAAATGTGATTATATCCGCATTTTATAATTTTATTCAAAAAGGGGATGGAAAATTCTGTGTTGTTAATTTGTTTTGGATAAATTTTTGAGATTAAAAGTCGCCAAAAGAATAGCAACGCAAATTTGTCCACTCCCCAAAAAGGCAGTATATTATAATACCGCCTTTAAAAAAATCTTGATATGCTTTACTATTAAAAATCGTCGTCCTCGTCGTCTTCGTCTTCATCCTCGTCCAGTTCATCGTCAAAATCGGTCTCGTCTACATCAAAATCAAAATCATCAGGCTCTTTATATAACGAATCTGCTTCCTCAATTTCTTCGACCATTTCTTCGTCATCGACTATTAGCGGAAGGTCATCAACAATATCCTCTTCGGGCTCTGGGTCTACAATATCATTCTCTTCGTCGTAATCCCACAATCCGTCTTTTATCTTGTCAATCTTGTCGTCACGCTCTTTGACGCACAAAAAGCAAATTTCCTCGTCCTCTGCAATAAAATTAATCTGACAAATCGGGCAAAGCTTTTCGCCCGCTGCCTCGTCATCGTCAGGTATCAAAATGCTGCGGTCTGCAAGTCCCATCTCAGCCTTGCAAACTGTACAATGCTTATCTTTTTTGTTGATGTAGTTTAGTTCGCATCTAGGGCAAAGAATGTAAATAGGTTTTTCGTCTTTTTTCATACTTATCCTCAATAAAATAATTGTTATAATTCCTCGTAGATTATATTCATTTATTTTATTTTTGTAAACCATTTTTATACAAGTTTTTAAAATTTTTATAGAAATTTTTACAACATCTGTTTTAAACAATCACAAAGCCTTATAAATGCGTCCAAATCCAACCGCTCACCCCTTATTCCTATCTCTATCCCCGCGTTACTCAATACGCTCTCCGCCACTTCTTTAGACAGCGAAAAGTTTTTTATAAGGTTGTTTGCAAGCGTTTTTCGCCGCATATCAAAAGCTGCCGCAATCACCCGCCGTAACAATTCGGGATTTTTGATATTTTCATTTTTCTTTTTGTCAATACGCACGATCGCACTGTCTACATTAGGCACAGGCACAAACAGATTGCGACTGACCGTGCGTGTTATCGTCGCACTTCCAAACGCGGCAACTTGCGCTGTAATAGATCCGTACTCGGCTTTGCCAGGCTTTGCCGTCAACCTTTGCGCAACCTCTTTTTGAACCATTATAGTAATAGAAGTGCAATTCTCATCATCCAAAAAATAAAAAATAATAGGCGTAGTAATATAATAAGGCAGATTTGCCACAACCTTATAATTACAATTGCCACAAAAATCTTTGATATCTTCCTTTTTTGTTTTTAAAATATCCGTAAAAACCAACTCTACATTACTGCAGCCCTTTAGCGTTTCGGCAAGTATCGGTTCTAGCCGCTTGTCAATCTCGAACGATACTACCTTACCCGCCGCCAAAGAAATTGCACGAGTCAAAGTTCCCGCGCCCGCTCCCACCTCGACAACTGTGTCATCCGCCGCAATTGACGCATCTGCCGCAATCGCACTAAGCAAGTTGGTATCTGTAATAAAATTCTGCCCAAACTTTTTGGCAAAAGTAAAATCGTTTTTTGCTAGTATCTGCTTTATATCCATTCTTTAGATTATAGTTATTCAAGTCAATATTGTCAACCTAATTAATTTGCTAATAAAGCATCCGCACCTTTTAAAACTATTGCTAATAATTTTTTGTCAAAATGCAAAACATAAAATCATGAAAAAGAAAAGATTTTATTTAAGTTTTGCTTTACCGATTATTATGTTGGCGGTTTTTTTGTTTTCTACTCATTCCGCCGCTTTTGCAGGCAATGTTGTATCATGGGGGCTAAAGTATAATGCAAACGGTACACCGCCCACACCGTCTGCACAAGGGGCAAAGTTGCTAAAAGATAATAATGGCTTATTTATTGCGTCTAATGAAAAGGTATATTTTACTTTTGATTTAGGCTATGAGGCAGGCTATACCGCTGAGGTACTTGACATTTTAAAAGCGCACGATATAAAAGCTGTGTTTTTCTTGTGCGGCAATTATCTAAAAGAAACCGAATTAGTAAAAAGGATGATTGACGAAGGTCATAGTATCGGTAACCATACCGACAAACACAAGGATTTGCCTACCTTATCCGAGGAAAGCGCAAAAAAGGATATACTGGACTTTGACACTAAGTTCAAAGAACAATACGGTAATACAACTCTTAAATTTTTTCGTCCTCCGCAAGGCAGGTTTGACGATAAAACCCTAAAAATAACATCTGGCCAAAACCTAAAAACTCTGCTTTGGTCGATAGCCATAGTTGACTGGAACAAAAAGCCGATAGACGATGTCACTAGTGCGGAAAAAGTTATGTCGCGCATGCACAAAGGTGCTATAATACTGTTCCATATTTCCAACAGCGGCATGCCAAAAACCTTAAACCGCCTGATACCTCAACTTAAAGAGCAAGGCTACCAAATAGGCAGCCCCGACGAGTTTGTATAGATAAGTTTGTATAGACAAATAAAAAAACAGGAACGAAAAGTACATTTCTTATTCCTGTTTTATTATTATATTTACCTTTTATTCTTTGTCAAAATTAAATGCAATAATTGATTTGCTGTCTTTTACTTTGATTTCAAAGGTTCCTGCTGCTTTTAGCTTTGTTACTTCTAGTTCGGTATAATTTTTGGGCGAAGTTTTAGTAACTGCTTGACCGTTATTGTCCGTATACTTATATACAACGCTATAATATTTTGTGTTACCCATTGTCATCGCCTTGCCTTGTTCTACGAAGCTCGCCTTTGCCGAAGCGCCCGACTCTAACAAGCCGTTTAGTGACATAGCAGACAAAATTGTCTTTATTGCCATGCCCAGCAAGAACAATGCAAGCAATCCAGTAATTACGCAACCCGCCGAAAATGCCAAAGAAGCCGTTCCTGTTGTGCTAAGCAAGCTTGTGCTGTAAATAATGTCTGTGCCTATATAGCGGATAGTTATTACGCCCTCATCAATAAGGTCTTCTGCATCGTAAAAATCAAAATAATCCAGCGTCCAGCCCTCAATAGTCTCACCTACTTCATTCTTGAACTCAACCTTCAAGTTGTAGGTTGCTTCTTCATTGATACTCACATTCGATTCACGAACATCAACTATTTCTGCCTGAACCTCTTTACCATTCTTTATTAGGTTGTTGTATCTCATAAGCGGTTTTACGCCTACAAAAAACATAACAACACTTAGTACAGCACAAATTAGTATTCCGACAAGAAACATAGGCACATGTGTTTTAATCTTTTTCATATTTTTATATCCCTTTATAATATAGTACTATCAATATACCATATAAATATGGCAATAGCAATTATATTTTATCACACATAATTTTTGAAAACACAATTATATATATTTTGATATATAATTTTTTAGTTTCTCACGAAAAAATCTCTTGCGGCTTGCGATTATTGCTGGCAGTTCACTCAGCGCTAATCAAAAACAGCCTTTTATCAAAACTGCCGTTTTTCTGTTTTTTGTCTGTGCGAAGAGTTTCAAACTGTTCATAAGAAACCTTTTTGGTTTTTTAATATAGCAAGTAAAACTTCTTCTATGTCTGCAAGTTCTTTTATATCACCGCTCTCTAGATATTCCTGTACCTCTTCTACAAGCTTTTTGTCTAATTCGGTAATATAATGTTCCTTAGTCAAAACTTTAGTTTTGCATTTGCCACCGGTGCTTTCGATAATATTGGGTATATTATCACGAACTAACTTATTGTATATTTTCATATTTTTGAATTCCTTTATAAAATAGTACTATAAATAACCATACAAATGTAGCAATAGTAAACAGCTTTCATCATTTGATTTGCTCATTCAAAATGTTGTTTAATGCAAATCTTGCATTTTCTGAAAATACACGGTTTTTATCATTATAAGTAATTAATGCTTTCCATAATGCCCAGCCTCTTGACCTATTAACCGTTTGAATATCACATTCTAGAGTTTTGATAAAAGTTTCTTTGCTATTATCGTCAAAAAATGTCCATGCGATAGCATAATCACAAGCGGGGTCACCAACCGCCATCAAACCAAAATCAATTACGCCGCACAACTCACCATTTTTAACCAATAGGTTCCCTGGTGCAATATCACCATGTATCCAAACATCATCTTTTTCCCATTTTGATTTTATTGCATCTTCCCATATTTTTGATAGAACATGCACCGGAAGAATATCTTTATATAAATCCAATGCTTTTAGTGTTTGTTCATGATATGTTGCCAAATCTCCTCCACGACAAAAATTGTGTGTCCCGGATTTCGGCGCACCTTTTGTATCAATTGATTGTAATTGTTTAAGAAACAAAGCAAGTTTTGTTGCAAACATGTTCAAGTCTGCTATATTTTCGTAGCAAGCACTTTCGCCTTCTAAAAAGAGATTTACAGACCATGCAAACGGAAACAATTCACTTGGCTTACCTTTAGCAATCGGTTTAGTTATCGGCAATGAAACATAAGGACTAATTTTTGGCAACCATTCCGATTCTTTATCAATCTGTGGAGAATAAACATCTGCGCTCGGGAGTCGCAAAATCATTTTATCGCCTAGATGAAAAGTTCTGTTATCATGTCCGCTTCTTGCCACAAATTTTACAGGCAAATCCTTCCATTGCGGAAATTGTTGACAAATTAATGCCTTAGCAATTTTTTCATTAATTTCTATCATTGTAACTACCTTACACCAATTAAATACTAGAATAAACAATATGGACGGTGTAATCCGTCCATATTGTTTTTGATTGTTCATTACTAAAATTGTTATCTTCAAAAAACAAATAGTAATTTTGATTATCTTGCAACGATAAAAATAAATTTTTATCGTTTGGAGAACTGCGGGCTCTTTCTTGCTTTCTTTAGACCGTACTTCTTTCTCTCTTTCATTCTTGGGTCGCGGGTCAAAAAACCTGCTTTTTTAAGAGCCGGACGGTACGATGCACTTGCTTCGCACAATGCTCTTGCTATACCGTGACGGATAGCGCCTGCCTGTCCTGTAAAGCCGCCGCCCTTAACATTTACATAAATATCAAATTTATCGCCTGCGTTAGTTTCTTTTAGCGGTTGGTTTACGATAAGTTTTAGCGTCTCTAATCCAAAGTACTCATCGATAGTGCGTGAGTTAATCGAGATTGTTCCGCTACCGGGGAGCAGTCTTACTCTGGCGATTGCCTTTTTTCTTCTACCAGTGCCCCAAAACTGGAGCTTTTTCTTTGTTGTCGGTTTTGCTGCCATATTAGTTGTACCTCTTTACTACTAATTCTAGAGTTTCGGGCTGTTGTGCCGAATGCTCATGCTTATCGCCTTTATAAACGCGGAGCTTTTTAATCATTTTGCGTCCTATGCTGTTCTTAGGCAACATACCCTTGACCGCATCATACAAAGCATCGTCAGACTTTTCTGCCATATACTTTTTGTATACGGTCTCTTTCATTCCGCCCATGTATTGCGAGTGAGTTCTCTTGATTTTTTGCTCTAGCTTTTTACCTGTCAAAATTATCTTATCGCTGTTTAGTACAATGCAGAAATCGCCGCAGTCAACATGCGGAGTAAATGTAGGCTTGTTTTTGCCTCTTAATACCGCTGCAACTTGACTTGCCACGCGTCCAAGCGGCATACCCGCCGCATCCACAACATACCACTTGCGCGAAATGTTTTGTTCGTTTGCCATAAAAGTTTTCATCTTTTACTCTTGTCCTTCATAATAAATATTTGCATATTCTCTATCCGTTTCACGCCGCACAAAAAATATGTCTTGCAAAGGGCTGGACTACTTTTGGGGGCTAACCAAAAAAAACCAGAAATACCCAGATGCCTAATAATACTATAATAATCTATAATTGTCAACTAAAAATGTAAAATTATTTATTTATACCATTCTCTTCTCAATTCTCTAATCCCAAAAGAAAGTCAGTCGATACTTCAAAATATTGAGCAAGTCTTATTAGATACTCGCCTTTAATATCATTTAAATTATTTTCCCAATTAAGTATAGCCGCATCGCTTACGCCAATGATTTTGCCTAAGCTTTTTGCAGATAATTCTTTACCCTCTCTCAACTCCCTTAATCGCTCACCAAAAATTTTCATATCTCAATTTTACTAAGTAAACTTAGTAAAGTCCTTGACACTAAGTATTCTTAGTGATATAATTTAGCTAAGATTTCTTAGTAAGGAGTAAACATACATGAACAAACAAAATCTCACGCCCACAATAGATGATTACGTGGCATTTATAAAACACTGGTACGAAAACGATATTAATATTGATACTGCCACAGATAAAGAAATATCAGTTTTGGAGCAGTTGCGTAATTCATTATGCACCCAAATAGGCTTAACCTATACCGAACTTAATTTGATTGCAGAATGCAGAATACACAAACTTTTGCCAAATGTAATACAATTTGTCCGCTTAATAATAAAACAGCAAAAGGACAGAGCCAAACTGCTTACAAACGCTATCAATTAGATGTCTCAAAGCTTATTGTTCCTTATACCATTGCTCTTGGGCTTTGTACATGCTTGCATATTCGCCGCCTTTTTTTATCAGTTCGTCGTGGGTACCTAGCTCTGCCAGTTCGCCGTCCTTCATCACCGCAATTCTGTCGGCTAGTTTTACCGAGCCTAGACGGTGCGTGACAATAACTGCCGTGCGGTCACGGGTTATACGGGCAAACTCATTGTATACCCTTGTTTCTTCTATAGGGTCGATTGCTGCTGTCGGTTCGTCCAATATTATCAGGTCGCAATCCTTATAATATGCTCTTGCGATTGCTACCCGTTGCCACTGTCCGCCCGATAGCTCCACTCCGCCAAATTCACGAGCCAGCATTGTATCAAAGCCATCGGGGTATGTCAGTTTGTTGTCAACCTCGACACCTGCATTTTTTGCAATCTCATCCGTTTGAGATATCGAAAATTCTTTTTTGGTATCACTTATCGAAATATTTTCTTTGACACTCATAAGATAGCGATTATAATTTTGGAAAACTGACGAAACATTTTTTGTTATCACATTCGGATGCACGGTGTCTATCGGAACGCCGCCGTAACACACCTTGCCCTCTGTCGGGGTATAAAGTCCCGATAGCAACCTGACCAAGGTTGTTTTGCCCGAGCCGTTCTCGCCAACAAGCGCAACTGTTTCGCCTTTTTTTATTGTAAGGTTCAAGTTTTTGACCGCATCGGTTTCGCTCTCAGGGTATCGGTATGTAATGTTTTGCAGATCAATATTACCCTCCGGCGGTGCTTCGTTGCTTCCGCTCATCTCTTTCATATCCATAAGCCCTAAGTAATTGCGCACATATCCCATATTGTCCAGCATCCACGACATGCGCCAGTGAACCATGGACTCCATCATACCAAACATTGTGCCTAGTGCTGCTAAGATTGCACCGAACGCACCCACTGGAATATCCCTGTTCATAAGCGCGCTAAACAACATATAGATTATTCCTACATAACCAATAAGCGTTATTATCCGCATACTAAGGTCAATAGCATTAATCTTTTGCTTGACCCTGTAATCACGCTTTTGTATATCCGTGTAACAGTCGTAATATTTTTTTCTAAAGTAGCTGTATGCGCCTAGGATTCTTGTTTCTTTAAAATAATTTTTGTGTGTTATTGCCCGCTCGTGCGCCTCGGTCTGACGACGCAATGGTGCGTTTAGATTCTCTAGTTCGATATTGCTTTTTAGTCTTACGATTTGCGCAAAGAATGTTGGCACAAATATAATAATTATTGCAAGAGCCAAAAGCGGTTTTAGCATGATTAGGTACCAGCTCATAAAAATAAAGTACGGAATATAGTAAAAGAACATCATCATATAGTTTTGAACAAACCAGTATGTACAGTTTTTACCGTTGTCCGCTTTGTTAAGATAATCAAGATTTGTTGTATCTTCGAATGCTTGGCACGGTATGCGCCCTACCTTTTGATGAAATTGGCTTGTAAGCACCCCGATAACCTTCTCGTAAGAAAATTCTAGAGCAATACGGGTTAGTGTTCCGCATACCTGATTCAAAAACCCGATAAGCGCAAAGGCTACAAGTGCAGACAGTGCTGCCGTAAAAATAATATGCCCGTCAAATAACTCTGTCGCTTGCGAATACAACCGTTCCAAAAAAACCGTTTCGGCAGTTAGCAGCAACGCACTCAAAATATGCCCCGCAATACCTATACTCATAAGCACGGGACTTGTTTTGAACATTACCGGCAGCATTTTGATAATAACTTTATTAAGGCTCAACGGTTTAGCCTTTTTTGTATTTTGTTTTGTAGTCATAAATGTTTCCTTTTTAGTTTTAGAACAAACTAATGTTTCCCAAGGTCAAGTGTCCAAGACACTTTGTATAATCCGCTTTATCGTTAACCCTTAGTATAAATAAACTTTTAAAATAACTTTTCCCAAAAATAACCTTTCTCCGACTTTTCGGGGTTTCCCCGAAAAGGACTCCGCATCAAGTCCGACCGACACGGGAATAGCAAGCAAACTTTTTGCAAAAAAGTGAAGCGTAGCGCCGTGTCGCATTTGGTCGGCATTCCCTACTCATACCAACTGCGCTGGCTCTCAAACATATCCGCATAAATTCCCTTTTTTCCATAAATGCTCGTGCGAACCCATTTCTGCCACTTTGCCGTCACCAATAACAATTATTTGCTTGGCTAGTCTTGCCGCACCCAAACGGTGAGTAATAAATATTGTAGTCTTGCCCTTGCTGATTTGCGAAAATGATTTGTATATATTGCTCTCGGCAATAGCGTCAAGAGCTGCTGTCGGTTCATCCAAAATTCTGACCTTTGCGGGGTTGTAGAACGCTCTGGCAAGAACCAAACGCTGCCATTGCCCGCCGGACAAATCCACCGAACCTTTTGTTACCTTGCCCAAGTCCGTATCCAGTCCTTGTGACATACTGTCTATTTTGTCGCCCAAGTCAAACATTCTGGCAACTTCCTCGATTCGCTCGTCATTTTTGTCACGCATATCGCCAAGTGCGATATTGTCCTTTACACTGACAGCATACTTTGCAAAATCTTGGAATACTACCGAGAACAAGCCTTTTAGTTCGCTAAGCTTATATTCCTTTAGGTCACGCCCGTTTATAAGGATTGTCCCTTCGTAATTATCATAAAGACCTGTTAAAAGTTTTGTAATTGTAGTTTTGCCAGCACCGTTCACACCTACAAAAGCGTAATGCGTGTCTTTTTCCAATTTTAGCGAAAAGTCTTTTAGGATATACTTTTCGGTGTTAGGGTACTTAAAGCTTACATTTACAAACTCCGCAGTTTCGAACTCTACGCCGTAATCGGGCAAGTCCGTCGCTCCGTCTTTTTCGGACAGGTTAGCAAAACTTGTTATATCCTTCATTCGCTCTAGGCTGTATGCCATGCGGTGGCAAACTCTAGGCATATTTACCATGCTTGAAATCAGGCTCCAAACGGCAGCAACCAAGCCCATAAACATACCTAAGTCAATTTGGTTTTTGGACAAAATTTGAATAATAATAAGCCTACAACTGCAACCTTTACTGCAAACACCGCAATCCCTGTAATACTGTTTTTGACATGGTCGTTTATCAGCGCTTTTAGCTTTACCTTCCTTGCTTCTTCAAATTTTTGAAACCATGATTTATTAACCGCTTCGGCATAACCGAACAACTGCCTTTCTTCGGAGTATTGGCGATAATGCAACACCTCGTGCAAGTAACCGCACTTACGGTTAAGCTGTTCGACGGCAACATTAGCTTTGTGAGTTTTCTTTGCTGTTCTTATTGCAACTATAATTTGAGGAATACAACCTGCCGCTACAATAGCCGCTATCTGCCACGATTTAAAGACAAGCAGCGACACAATAGATATAATTCTAATTCCTATATCGATAAAGCCTGTAATATTATCATAGCCGTCGCCTATTACCTCGGCGGGATTTGCCATTGAACGTGAAATCAGATTGTAAGTCTCGTCGTCCTCGATGTGCTTGTACTCAAGCCTTGCCATTTTATCAATCATGGACATTCTAAAAAATAAGCTGATTTTTATTTTGAACTTTTGCATGAACATTTCGCTTACAAACCATGCAATCGTGCCAAACGCCATCATTCCGCCCATAAGAATAAGCGGCAAAATAATTTGGGAATTTTGTGCGTTCCCATTAAAAATAGCCAAAGCCATGTTGATAAATTCCGCCAATAGCATCGCGTTAATTGCAGGCGCAAGCCCGTAAAAAACCGAGACTGCCAAATTACCCAATGCCGGCAGCGGCGCAATAGCGAACGGAATGTATACAAAATCCTTCGCACTGTACTTGCGATTTTTTAGTATGTATTGTTTTTGTTTTTTCATAAAAGTCTACCTTTGCGTGTTAGCTAAAATCCGCTTTGTACTACACAAAGCTGTTATATATTCAATTCTTTTATTATATGTAAAATAGCAACTCCGTTTTGATATAAGCAATAAAGTAAATTATAATACTCATATCAAGAGCTAGGAGCTGTATTAATATTTATAAATATGGTGTGTCTTTTCGAGTTTTAAAGTTGCTATGGCTGTATCAAGAAAGCGTTTTAGATGGACAATCGGTGACAAATGCCGAATGAGTGTATAAAGCCTCTTAGGAAGGCTTTGACTTCTTGGAAGGCTGACTTCTTAGAATGAGGATTTTGCCACTCGTAGTCCGTATAAAGCGTTTTATTGAGACAGCCTCTTACTCGTTTTATTCTGTTGTAGTATCATCCGTTGTATCGTCAGTCTCGTCTTCTTCGGGCTTTTCGTCAGCTTTGTCACGGGCATAAACTTCTTTAGCCTCAGCACCTTGTGTTACTGCATACTTAAAGTAGCCGTAATCGGACGCCCACTCGTCTATAGTACCGCCAAAGTAGAATACAAACCCTGCCACATAGTCGGCTTTTAATCCACTTGGTGTTGTTTCGATGTGAGAGAACTCTTCGTAATCAGCATCTGTTTTGTTTGTTACAACCTTTGTATAATCTGTGCGGTAGATTGTCTTTGAATCGGTTTTTGTGTAATACAGCATATTGCCTTGGATAAACTGCATTTCTGCCGCGTAAGGCAATATTCTGATGTTGTATCCTGCATTAGATAGTAAGAATACCGAATTTGATGCAAATGCTAAAACATAGCATTGGTTTGAATACAGGTTGTCACGGAACGGATAAATTGCAGTGTAATCAGACAGGTTGCCGTATACGGTCATGTCCACCTGTAAGCGACTGCGCATAGCTGGATCCTCGTGTGTCGCGGTTTTTGCTTCTTCTGCCGCTTTGTATGTCGGGCTGCACAACATAAGCGCATTGTGCAAATTATCAAATCTTAACGATTCCATTGTAAGCTCTGTTATACGATAAAACAAGCCGCCGCCGCGTACTGCCTCTAGTTTTATTTCCTTGCCTGTCATAAAAGCATTAAAGCTTTCTGTTCCGTCGGGCCGGCAAACAACAACTACATTGCCTGCACGCTCGTTGTCCTCGTCCTTTATTGCACGGGTATAATAAATAAAGTCCTCAGGGTCGTTAGTTGTATAATTTTCTGAATCATAAACATCGCGCTTAGGGAAAATTACGCTCGTAGCCTCGTCGGTAATAAGCATAGCTTTGCCAATTTTGGTATTAGCAGACGGCATTTTTACAGATACAATTTTAGTGTCGTAGTAGCAAACAAGATACACTGCATCGTTTTGCTTGAAGAATCCGTATGGCTTATCGCTTGATGCTCCCTCTGTTGTAAAAATCAACTGTGTCAAGCTTCCGTCAAGCTTGGTACGCATAAAGTCGGTTCTTTCGGTCTGGACAACGCCCGATTTGTTTTTTGTGTTGTGCGGTGTAGCATAGTAGACAAAATCGTCATAAATAAATATTCCGCCGTCCTCATAGCCCGAAGTACCTATTACCTTTGGTGCAATAAGCTGAACATCAACAACATCAATAGTCTCTTTGTCCTTGTCCTCTAAGTCCTCGTTTACCTTGTCTTTATAGACAATATCCAGAGTTGATTGAAAATACAATCCTGTATTAGCATTGCGCTCTACTGTCCATTCTCTGTTATTATTCTCGTTCCTGCTACCCAAAAGTTTAGCTTTGTAAAGAGCTCCTTTAGTTACCTTGCCCCAAACATTAGACTTAGCATCAGTATCGTCATAACCGCGTGTGCCGTTGATAAAATATATATATTCACCGTATTGCACTGCATTACCACCGTTTGAACGCACAACATAATTGTATTCTTGTTTGAAATCGTCTGCTATTTTTATTTTAGAAAATCCCATACCACAACCGCTCAATGCGATTGTAATAACTAATATCATTGCAAGAATTGCTGTCAGCTTTTTTTTCATTTATTTTTACTCCGTAGTTAAAGCGTCATACACTAATACCTATAATACAATAATTGTTCACTTGTAGTCAACGATTTATACTATTGATATGCCGTCAGATTATTTAAAACTTACTATAAAATTATTTGACTTTTATTGTGGCTTTGTTAGAAAGCAGTCCTTCACTAGTTGCTTTTACAAAAATCTTGCCCTCTTTTGTTGCGCGTACCACTGCCGTAATGATGCCGTTGTATGTCGGGCATGAGGACTGACCCTTTATCGACAAATGTTCGGGGTCACCGTTACCTATAGCCTCCAGTACTCCCTCGCCCGTAATATCTACCGATATTTGACGCATAGCATAGGGCACAAGTCGTCCTTCCTTGTCGCAAACATGAATATTAACATAGCACAAATCATTTTCTTTTAGCGATTTGCACGCACATTCAATTTTGAGCAATTTGGGAGAAGTTACACTCTCTAAGGTTACGCGCGAAGTTTCAACGCCCTTGGTATAGCTTACCGCCTCTAGCTTGCCCGGATAAAAATTTGTCTTAAAGTCAGCGATATTTTTATTAAACTTGCCCGCAAGCTTTCGCCCGATTGCCTTGCCATCCAATGTAAGAGCTACTATATCACCTGTTGTAACAACACGGATTTTTACGCTTTTGCCAATATGCCTTGGCCAGTTCCATAAGTGCGAGGCACTGTTCATATCGAACTCGTCGTTCTCGCCCGCTGTGTCTGGGTCTTGAACCAGAATATATGCACTGCTTTTTTTGCCCAGAACAATCTCGCTATAATAACTTAGTTCCTTTTTGCGGTATGTAATATCAAGTAATCCGTTAGTGTTTGTATGCGGGCGGACAAGCTGGCTTTCTTCGCCGTGCATGTCATATGCTCCAATAAAATCTGCTCCCGCAAAAACAAAGTCGCCTATAACATTAGGGTTTTTTTCGGCTTCTTCCAACGCGTCAAACGCTTTTGAGCGGTGCGAAGCAAGTCCGAGTATTGTTCTTGAAGAATGCAATATTCTGTCGCTTGAATACCTACCGTACAAATAGCTGTAACCTGCGACATCAACAAGAGCAAAAATTCCTTCCGTAACACGGTTGAATAAATCTTTTTCTCTTGCCGCAAATACCAATTTTTTGCCTAAACCCTGCGCTCTCGACCTGTCAGCCTTTGCAATCTTTATATCATGCTTTTCTATCTCGGCATCAGTCGGTATACGCTCAAACGCATTAGCCGACACAAGTCTTGAACTATCATAACGGCGCACAAGTTCGACAATCTTTTTTGCAGTCTCTATTCCGCCGCATCTGTTGTAGCTTTCTTCTGTGTTATCGCCGATATTATACATCACCACACACGGGTGGTTACGCAGTGCAAGAATACTATTTTTAACAACTTCTTCATAGCTGCGTTCAAAAAACAAATGACCGTCGTTTACAAAACGGCTAGAATTCCATACATCAAACAAATCAACCACGCACAACAATCCAAGCTTGTCCAGTGCATCAAGCACAGCATCGGACGGGCAACCGATATAACGCACCGCATTAAAGCCCATCGACTTAATTTTGCCTAGCTTATAAAGTTCTGCGGACAACTCCGACACATTACCGAGTATACCGTTGTCATGAGCGACGACAGTGCCTTTTAGTTTTAGGCGGTTATTGTTATGCAGTAATGACCGACCATCTAAACGGGCATGAGAGATTCCAAAATTCAATGTACTTTCATCTATTGCTTTTTCGTTGTTCGAAAGTTCCGAAAGCGACACTTTGACGCCGTAAACATACGGGTCGTATCCGTTCCATTCATAAGCGCGGGATAGCTTGATATTTAGGTCAAAGGTCTTTTTAGAATTCGCTGCTAGCTTTACCTTGCGGATTTTTTTGACTATGCGCTTGCCCTTTTCGTTTAGTATCTCTGCTTTAATATTAAACTGCTTTGTGTTTGTAGTATCGTTTACCGCATCTACCTTTACACAAAGCGCAGCCTTGCCCTCAGCAGATTGCGACACTACAAAAACTCCGTAAGGCTCTATGTATGTTGCGCTCTTGATAACAATCAGTTCAATACCGCCGGATATGCCAAGACCCGTGTATTTACCCGAATCACTGTACGCGCAAATCACAAGCTTTAGCGTATTAGTCCCCGACAACAGCTTGTCCGTAATTTCAATAAGCGCATGCGAAGGATAACAAACCGTCCTCACCTTTTCGCCGTTCAAAAATACTTCTGCAACTGATGCAACACCGCTGATATCAAGTATTGCTTTGTGGCATTTATCCAACCGCGGCAATTCTTTTTCGATTATTACAGTGCCGCCGTTATAGTACCCGTTAAACTCACCCACAGAATTGCTAAAATCCCGCGCGCTCGATGTATATATATCGAACGGCAGGCTTATTATTTCGTTGTCAACCGGTATTTCGTTGTCAGATGGCAGGGGCGGTCTGTCAATGATACGCCACCCGCAATTGAGGTTGATTTTATCCATACAATACCTTGCAAAACTGAAGTTCGCTATCATTATAACAATTCTAGGCGTTTTTTGCAAGCAAATCAACTATGTAAATTTTTTATAGTATTTTGACGCAAAAGTGGTTTTAATAATGAAAATATCAGCCAAAACCAAAAGAGGTTTTTTATGAGTTTTAAAAACTGTTCGGGCTGTTTCAAGAAGGGTGTTCAATCAAGGAAAAGACGGACATGAGCGTATAAAGCCTCCTTAAGAAGGCTATGCATACACATTGCGAAAAATTGTCTTTGACACAGCATCAATAACTTTATTGAGACAGCTTGTTTATAAATCTTCTTCAGTCTGCTTAATACTTTCGCCGCTTACTGCGTCTTGAAACATCAGCCAAAAGCCTTCGCCTGTGGGCTTTGTTTCGTCGAGCGGTAACCATTGGCAATAACCGCTCAGTTCCTGCGGAGCATCGGGAGTATATGTAGCGGGCACACCGTAGCAAACATAATCGGGTTTTGCCCCTATCAATCCTACAACATAAAATTTGCCCGAATTGTCATAGTCTACTTTTGTCCATTTGGTTTCAGGCAACAGTTTTTCTAATGCCTCGAATTTTGGGTTTGTTGTAAATAGGTCATCAAGCTGTGCCTTTATTTGCTCGTAAAAAACAGACTCCATATTTTGCTGTCCGACATATGCGCCGTTCTCTAGCGGCGGTACCGTTGCAGCAGATTCCGATGCGGCAGAGCTAACTTTGACTTCACTGCGCGGTACAGCGGCTTTTTCAACCGTTTTCGATGCTTCCTTTGCAGTCTTATTTACTGTGCCGAATTCTTTTATAGTATTGCCCGCATTATTCTGTTCCGTTTTGTATTGTTCGGATTTTTTTTGTTCTACTTTATTTTGCTCTGTTTTATTCGATCCGATATTTTCGGCAGACTTCTCTTGAGCACTATCAGATACAGTTTGGTTTTTTCTAAACAGCTTATCCTTTAGTACCGCATTGTCAAAAAGCCTTTTGCTTTCCTCAATTTTTATGTTCTCGTCTATCTGGGCTGCATTAACAATTCTCTCTGTATCATTACAAAACGGCTTATCCGTCTTGTCCTGTTCCTTGCCAGCCTGCGTTTTGTTATTATGTTTATCCGTCGTCTCACTTTGTTGCTCCTTTATGTCATCCTCATCGCTTTGTTGCCCGCAAAAAATATTTTCGTGCTGTTCCAAAACAATACCCGACATTTCGTCCTGCTCTGCTTGATTCTCGTCAATATTGCTTTCGCCAATATTATTCTGCTCGGTGTTTAGTGTTGCTGCTACTTGCTCCCGCTCTAACGCCAAATTTTTCTCTGCCCTGTCAACAGGGTTTGTAAAATCAATCGCCTCATCGTCACGCTTAGAATATTTGACTTCGATATTCATTTTGTCGGGGTAATAATTTACAGCAGCAACTGCGGTATCTATGTAAGCGGCATCGTTTTTTGGCAAAATATCTAAAAAATAATTTTCTATATTGTCAGACCTTTTGCTATAAGCAGGTAGTGCTGCTTCTATTTCTTCTTTTTCTAATGCTACCGGAAACTCTAGCTTTTTGCTTTTTAGCCCGTCCATCATGTTGCCGTGCCAAAGTCTTTTTGCATCATTTGTTCCGTACATAACCGGCTTTTCGTCAAGCGTGTCATATATGACACAGTGTACTTTGTCTAGATTAATGTTGTCTATTTCAAAGCGCGAAACTATGCGCCCCATAAGACCTACCTTGCGGGTAAAGACATTTTCGTTGTCTTTTAGCCCCACAACATATTCGCCGTATTCCAAATTTTTGAGATTGTAAATATTAAATGTCGCAAAGGTGCCGTATGCATTGCGCTCTAGCGTAAGCGTACCCTTAGCGTCATTCTCTCCGCTCAAAATAATCAATTTCTTTTCAAACTTCATTATCTACAACCTCCGAAAGTCGCTCGAAAATTGGGCAAGACAAATTACTGTCCTAGCCCATAGCCTGTATTATTATACTATCTATATATATGCCGTACGCTTACATTAATTGACGGATAACAAAAAAAATTGACGAAAAGTGTCCTTAGTCAATTTACAAATATAATATAATAAAAAAAACCCTCAACCGTTAGTCAAAAATGTTCGTGTATAGTAGAGAAGCAAAAATGCTCCCGCATAAGCAAGAGCATTTTATATCATATTTAATTTATGTCTTATTGGTTTTCGGTTGCGATTTCGTTGTCGATAATCTCGTAGTTAATGTTAGTTTCGTCTGCGTTGCCGCCGTTCTCATTCTCATTCTCGTTCTCGTCGCCTTCTTCTACATCAACAGGTTCTAGTCCGGCAACCTCAATCAGTCTGCTTATAGTGTCCTCGTCAGAACGGGCAAGGAACTTTTCTGACATTACTTGAACCTGCTCTAGTACCGGTTTTCCGATAACGCTTTCGTTAATCTTGTCGCCCACTACATTAAACTGCGGGATAGCAAGCGCATAGTTGACAACAAACATAATGATTACTGCAAATACCGCACCTCTGACCGCACCGACAACAAAGCCCAAAAGTCTTGAAATTCCGCTTGGCTTCTCGTCTTTTTCAAACGATTTGAAGAACATCAAAATCAAGCTTACAACAATTCTTGCTACAATAAACAATAGTATGAAAACAATCGCACAGTACATAAAGTATGTTACATACAAAGCAAGGCCGTTGTCAACAGTAAATTTACCGGCTGCCGCGCCTTCTAGTACTGGCTCTAGGACAGGGTCCATGATAGACTTTAAGAATCCTGGTATAACATCGGTAGACAAGCCCCAACCTTTTACCCAGCCAAACAACGAGAACCCGTCGCTGCCAACAACAAAGTTACCCACAAACTTTATATCCAGCAATGCGTAAGCAATGGTTTTTGTCAGAAGTATAGCGACTACAAGCGTCACCAACCAACCAAACAAGCTAACTACGGACTTAAACAGACCCTTTTTAAGCCCGATAAGCGCACATAGCGAAACGATTACAATAATCGCAATATCAACATAAGACATAATTTTTTACTCCTCTCTTTTCACAATACTTTTGCAAACGAATGATTGACAACTTTTTATAGTTTTAAACAAGATTTATTAAAACTAATTTTCAAGCTTAATAATTACATTATTTAGTGTTTATTTTAAGCTTGGTGGTCAATAATTTTTCTATGCCGACTGCACATGTTTTACAGACAAATACAATAGGCAATCTAGCCGATAAAATAAAGCTTTTGACACCGCCGGGGATTTCTAGCATCGTAATTTTTTGCATAGGCTCCGACCGTGTGACTGGTGACTGCTTAGGACCGCTTGTGGGTCATATGCTCAAAACCGAACACAACATTCCCGCTTTTGTCTATGGCTCGCTGGATTCTCCCGTAAATGCTCTCAACCTTACCCAAACGCTGGAATTTGTACGGCTCCGTCATCCTGACTGCTTTATTATTGCGGTGGACTCATCATTAGGTGACGAAATTGATATCGGGCAAATCCATGTGTTGAGCGAGGGCATTCATCCCGGTGCCGCTGTCGCTAAAAACTTACCAAAAGTAGGCAATATAGCAATCACAGCAACCGTAGCAAAGCTTGGACAAAAAGACATTTATAATGTAAGGTTAGGTTTTGTGTACACCCTGGCAAAAGCAATCGCTAACGCTTTAAATTTGAGCATAACCGGTAATGCCTCTGCATAAGCTGTATCTTACAATAACATAATACACCTTTTATAATAAAAAAGTAATTAATGCCACATTAGAAAATGATTAGAAATTTTGATTATACAGTCTTATTTCCTATAAAATATAAACACAAAGGGCGCTTGATACAAAAACTTCTCAAACGCCCTTTTATTATACCTAAATTATTACTAATCAAGATTAATAAATAATTATTGCAGCACCCACTTACTTATCCCAATTTGCAATACTGTCAAAAACAAAATCCAGTTCCATTCCCGATTGCTCCAACACCTCTCGCGTAGTAACGCCCGTCAGCACAAGCACCGAAGCAAAATTGTTGTTTTTTGCAAAGCTCATATCGGTAGCCAACCTGTCGCCAAACATAGCAATCTCATCCGCCCCACAGCCGGTCATTTTTTTGACGCCGTCCGCAATAGGCTTATTGGGCTTGCCGCAAACCTGTAACGGAGTCGAACCCGTAGCAGTCCTTATCAGCATATCAAACGAACCAACATCCGGCACAGGACCTTCCTTTGACGGACATGTAACATCCGGGTGCGTCAAAATATACGGAGTACCTGTCTGTATCAAACAACAAGCATTCTTCAGCTTTTCGTAAGTAAGAGTTGTGTCATACCCAAACACAACCAAATCAGGCTTCTCGCTAACTAAATTTATCCCCTCACGCAAAAACTCGTCGCATAAGTTAGGCGTACCAACAAGCATAATCTTTTTGCCTGCATGATAATCTTTCAGATAATCAATCGTAGCATTGCCCGCAGTATAAACTTCTTGTTCTGTCGCAACAACACCCATCTTAGCAAGCTTGACCAAATAATCAGCACGCGACACAGAAGTGTTATTTGTCAAAAAAATAACCCTGCCTCTCTTGCGCATCCTCTCAATAGCCTCAACCGCACCCGGCAAAGCCGTACCCGACAAATGTATTGTTCCGTCCATATCAAGTATAAAGCACTTGATTTTTTCTAATCTCTTATCCATAAGCATGATTATACCAAAAATAATGATAACTAACAAGCGAAAAATATCATATTGCACAAATCCAAATTATCCTGTATAATATGTTTATGCTGTTTTTCTTAAGCACAATTACCGATAGCGACAACAAAAATCTTGACTTACTTATCGCAATGGTAAATGATTGTGATAAAAATGCGCTTGCCGAAATTTACGAGATTGCGGGCGGGCGTATGCTTTCTGTTGCCATGGGAATTATGCGTAACAAACAATTGGCGGAAGATGTTTTGAGCGAGAGCTTTATAAAGATAGTTCAACATAGTTCAAAATATAAAAAAGGGACAAATGCGTATGCTTGGCTTTGCACTATTGTAAGAAACACAGCTTATAACAAAATCAAGAACGAAAAAATACATAGATGCGAAAACATAGATGATTTTTATAGTATTGCGGGCGATAAGCTTTATTTTGAAGATAAAGAAAACGCTATTTTAGTTGAATCCGCGCTAAAGCAATTATCCCCGCGCGAAAGGACAGTTATCTGGCTCAAATATTACAACGACTTTACGGTCAGAACAATTGCGGCGGAATTGAACTTGCCGCGTTCAACCGTTCAAAGCATAATAACTGCTGCTGAAAAGAAACTGAAAAAACTGTTAGCAGATTAGAAAACCGACGGACAAAACATAACCTTATATTGTTATAATAGCAAGAAGCCATGAAAAAGAAAAAAATCAAAGACAAATTGAATATGTATGCCGACAGTCTGGAGCGTAAGGAAGAAATTCTTTACGGTGCATATCATGCCATGGATACAAAAAGAAGTTCAGAGGCTTACGGCAAAAACAATCATATTCCTAAACGGCGTTTCAGGTTGGCAAGTCTGGCTGCAGCGGCCGTAATTTTTGTAATAGCAATCGGCATTGCACTAAACAATTTGCAAGGTAGTATCAGTAACAACACCCCCGGCCCCTCTATAAGTCCGTATTCTTTAAGCTCACTGCAAAAACAAACCGTATCGCAAGAAGATTATTATGATTTGACTGATGTAATGTTTATTGAAGAAGAAACTGACCAAATTGACGCAAGATTTATCATATACACAAATGAAGAAAATGAGATTTACGCAGCTAAGGCTCTATATAAAATATTGAGAAACGGCAGCATAGACCAAGTAACGATTGTCAGCGATTTGAAAAACAAACTTACTGATTACGAAAAAGATAAACCGTCAAAAAACAACTCAGTTGTTCGTCATTACGATGTTTACAAAGACGGTGAATACCATTCATATTTAGCAACGCTGACAGATAACATCACATATTATATTACTATTGCTTCACCCACAATGCATGCGGGAACATATTACGAAAATATTTTATTATAAATTTCGGACAAAAAGGCAAGCAGAATTGTTATAGGTTTACAAAAACAAAAAAGGAGTAATTTTATGAAAACCAAAAAAATTATGAAAACCCTGCTTCCTATAATGCTAGCCGTATTTATGACATGTTTTATGTGTGCCTGTAGCGCCCATGGTAATTGGCTTCCCTACTCACAATACCAAAGCAACAGTGAATCAAACACAGGTGATGACTTTACTGAGTTTATCGAAAATGCTTTTGTAAATACCGTCGATACACCTTTATCGTATTTTTCTATGGATGTAAGCACCGCGAGCTATTCGGTTATAAGAAACTACATCAACCATGGCAACACCATAAACAAAAATATGGTTAAGCTAGAAGAAATGGTGAATTACTTCCGCTATTCGTACCCTGCACCCGAAAATGACAAACCCTTGTCAATCAGCGGCAATATGTTCCCTTGCCCGTGGAACAGCGAAAACCTGCTTTGCAGTATTGGTATCAAGGCAAAAGATATTGAGTTTGAGAACATCCGAAATAATTTAGTATTTTTGATAGATGTATCGGGCTCTATGGATTCGGATGATAAGTTGGGACTGCTGCAAGAAGCTTTTTGCATACTTGCCGACAATCTTAATGACGACGATGTTGTCTCTATCGTTACTTATGCAGGCAGCGATACAGTTGCCTTGAGCGGCGAAAAAGGTTCCTCCCGCATGAGAATAAAAAATATTATTTCTGACCTTACCGCAGGCGGAAGCACAGGCGGCGAAGGCGGCATCAAACGCGCTTACGAACTGGCAGAAAGCTATTATATCGAGGGCGGAAACAACCGTGTTATCTTGGCTACTGACGGTGACTTTAATGTCGGAATTTCTAGCCAAAACCAACTAAAAGACTTTATTTCGCAAAAGAGAAGCCAGTCTAAGGGGGTCTACTTATCCATAATGGGATTTGGTTTAGGCAACCTAAAAAACACCACAATGGATACCTTGGCACAAAATGGCAACGGCGCAGCTTATTATATTGACAGCAGCCTTGAAGCAAAAAAGGTAATGACCGAAGAAATGAAAGGCACGCTTGTAACAGTTGCCGACGATGTAAAAGCGGCAGTAGAATTTAATCCCGATAAAGTAGAAAAATACAGACTGCTGGGATATGAAACAAAACTGCTAACCGAAGCCGATTGGCAAAACGATTTGGCTGACGCAGGCGAAGTCGGTGCAGGACATACTGTTACAGCCGTGTATGAAATAAAGCTGAATAAAGACGCCGACAATCAATCCGAAAACGAACTGGGTCAAAATTATTTTAAGGCGCAAGTAAGATACAAAGAACCTTATACAGGCGAAAGACCCGAAACAGACACACGGGAAGTAAAAGAAATATCTTGCACACTAAATAAAGACAATATCCTTGATAGCGTAGCTTTTGAGCAAAATGAAGATTTGATGTTTATTTCATGCGTAATAGAATTCGGACTATTGCTAAGACAATCTAGCTACAAAGCGCAAGCCAACCTAAATTCAATCACCGAAAGACTGCAAAAATTGGACAGCGTAACCGATAACGAATACCGCGCCGATTTTTTAGCTATGATAAAAAAATATAGACCTAACTAGTACAAAAAAAGCATTATAACTATACAGCAAGGCAACAAAACCGTAGATATTTTTATTTAAGAGATACGGGCGATTGGTAATCGCCCCTACAGGTACAAATAGACCTATGTCAATCAAGGTCAATAAACTAACTTGTAGGGGCGATTACCAATCGCCCGCAATAACCGTCTGCCCTCATTTTAAGGCAGACGGTTTTTTCATGGTGTAAGTACTTGTTCAAATAGGATATCATATACTTTCTCTACCAACTAAAGAATCTAGCGTAATATCCAAGTAATTTGCAAGCTCTATCAAAGAAAGAATATGTGGGTCTGCACCCTTATTCCACTCAACAAAATGTGATGACTTAATTTTCGTTTCTTTATTGACTTTATTTCGGGAAATTCCTCTACTCTCTAAAATGTTTTTAAGTTGCGGATAAAACTGCGGACATTCTTTTGGCGTAAAATCAATAACCGTTTCTGACCGACCTACAATAAAATCCAAAGAACAGTTAAAATAATTTGCAATTTTAATTAATTGAGAAAGAAACATATACTTCGCATTTCGTTTCCATCGCCGTACAGTTGTTACATCAACATTTATTTTCTTAGCAAACTCATAATTGTCTATTCCCTTTTCAAACATCAATTCCGTTAATCTGTCTCCAATTTTTGTTTGATTATCCATAATAACTCCTTAGAAATATTATCGTAAGTTTATGCCCTCAAAAACTTGACGAGGGCACGCATCTACGAGTATAATTAAATTGCGATGCGGGCACGAATATACGCATTAAGTAAAAAGGAGATAAAAAAATGAAAGAAAAAATTGAAAACGAAAAGACTTGCGAAAATTGCAGATATTTTTTATGCCATTACATAAAAGATAATCTGTTCTATCGCTCTGTACATTGCGGACATTGCATAAACAGTGAACTAGACAAAAAAGAAAACAAAACTAAAAAAAGACCCGACACTGCTGCATGTGAATTTTGGGAATCAATCAAAATCAGAATAGAAGAAAGAAAAGAATCAATAAAATATACACTGCGTAAAATAAAAAAACAACTAACCAAAATCGCATTGCTATTAGAAGATGATAAAACAGTCTTAGATAAATTATCAAGTGCTTTAGAAGATAAATAAACAACTATGAATAACTTAGAACAAGCGATTCCTTGACCGTCTTTGCGAGCGTTAGCATGACAATCTATAACTATACTACACTAAAAACAAACTAATAATCAATTACCACTTATCGAAATTCTCAACAAAACTAAATATACAGCCAAAATATAAAACCCGCCTTTTAACAGCGGGTTCTATACTATAACTTCTATATTTTAATAATTCATACAGTCAAAAGCATACAAAAAAATCAGGCTTTGTACCTGATATTTTGTTTTACTACGCTATAAAGAATATTGTTGCAAGAACGCTGAAGCATATTGTTAGCACGAAAAAACCCTGCCCTCAAGGCAGGGTCGGGTCGTAAGACTTTTTTATTACTTGTCACCCATTCCCGGCAAATAATTTGCAGGGTCAACGAACTTGCCGTTAAACTTCATTTCCAGGTGTAGGTGTGCGCCGTCATCACGCTCTAGCGGCATAACTGCAGCAACCGAGCCTAATTGTGTTCCGGCTTCAACTTCATCGCCTACATTTACGCTTACATCAGTAGTAAGACCTTTGTAGATAGACACAAGACCGTCAGCGTGCTCAACAGTAATAACAGTAGCTTCTAGTACAGTGTGTTGAACGCTTGCAACAGTACCTGCTGATACTGCTTTTACAGCAGTGCCTTGGCTTGCTAAAAAGTCAATACCGTTGTGTGTCCGCCAGTAACCCATGCTTGACGAGAATACAACCTTGTTTAGTGATGCCATTTGTCCAAACTCATAAGATTCCATAGGCATTTTGAACACAGGTTTAATAATTGGCGGGTCTTCGCCCCCTGGGGGTCCGACAACAGGCGGGTCGCCTCCTGGCGGTGTCTGGTCAACCGGCGGTTTGCCGAGTGTTAGCGACAATGTAATAATAGTCGCAAGTGCAATTATAGAAAATGCAAGCAAAATTCCATATAATACTTTTTTACTGCCTTTTCTTTTTTCTTTGGTTCCGCTTTGATAAGTTCTCATAAATAATTTATTACCTCCGTATTTGCAATGATTGCCAATAATTTTTTTAGTATACATGTCAAAATAAATTTGTTTTTTAATCTTTTCCTGTTTTTTTTGATGCTTAGAAGTAGTTAGGTGCGTGTAGCTTGAAACCACGCTGATGGCTGCTTATAAGCCAAAAAATTAATAGCTACCCTTTAACAGCGGACACCCATACGCAATATTATTGCCGTTTACCGCCACCATAACATTCACCCTTTGTCCGTGTACAATTTCAAACTTATTAATATAAGGCGAATATGCGTACAAAATTGTTATGCCGTCTACCTGTTCACTCCACAAAATCTCCGCCGCCAATTGCGCAATGCCTATCTTTGCAGTGTCAATATCGCCAACAGTATCAAATCTTGTGTACCCGTCAAACCTGTCAAGTATCGGCTTGTCCTCCGCCTGATAAACAGTTACCGCTCCCCTATCACCAAACACCGTAAAAACTCCGTCTTGCCCAACTCCTAGCAAGCCGTTGTCACATAATCGTAACGCAATCACAAGTACCGCAACCCCGACAAAAATCAAAAACCGTCTTTTCATATAAATAGTCCACCTACAAAAAATCCCACCGTCACTAATTTGTGACAATGGGATTATTGACAAATATATATTTATTAAACTCTTGGTGATTAACTTTTTATACGATTATTTATTATCTATGCATTATCAAACTCTATATCTATTTTATAATCTACAAAATCTTTTTGTATTGTTTCGTTTAGCGCAGATACCAAAACAGATTTTACTTCGTCGTATTTGTGCGGCAACTTTATATCAAAAGCAATCGCTTTTTGTTCATTGTCCAGTTTAAGTTCATGGATAGAGGTTTGCTTATAAAATTTTATAGTTTCTTTTATTTTTGTCCGCAACGAATTCAAAACAGGGTCCGACATATCTATGGGGTCTACATGTACACAAAGCTCCACATTATACAATTCCCTTGCTTTGGTTTCTACTTCGTCAATAATTTTGTGTGCGTCGGTAATTGACATTTCCTTATCAAACTCCGCATGCACAGAGCCAATATAGAAGTTAGGTCCGTAGTCATGCAAACTCAAGTCATGCGCTCCCACACAGTACGGTGCTGTCAAAACAAGTTCGTATAGCTTTTCGCTCAAGAGCGGGTCCGAGCCGTTACCCAAAAGTTTGCCGATAGTCTCTAATACAACTTTGCCGCCGCCGATAAGCACAACGCCCGAAACCAAAATTCCACATATACCGTCTATCGGAAAAGAAACATACTTATTAAGAATAAATGATAACAAAACTACGCTCGTTATCAAGCAGTCAAAAAAAGCATCGGTTGCCGCCGCAGCCAAAGCATCCGAATTCACCGACTTTGCTTTAATACGGTATAATATAAACATAAAAATCTTTACCGCAATAGATGCCGCCAAAATAACAATACCCAAAGTATTAGTCGTAACATCAGTCGGAGCGATAATCCTTTTGATACTCTCAATAAAAAATTGTATACCGACGGATACAATAATAACGCCAATAATAAAACTGGCGATATACTCGTACCGCCCATGCCCGTAAGGATGCTCTTTGTCCGCCTTTTTGCCGCCCAGTACAAACGATGTAATCGTGGCAACGCTTGCACCGCTATCGGTCAAATTATTTGCCGCATCAGTAGCAATAGAAACACTGCCAGTAACAATGCCCGCAATCAGCTTGCCCACACCCAAAGCCACATTACAAAAGAGCCCGATAACCCCTACTATTATTCCTTTTTTCTGCCTTGATTCAGACAATTACCAATCTCCTAAATTATAATTCTATTTATTTTCAAAATCCTCTAAAATTGACCAATTCATTTTTAGCTTGCCATTATTATTTTCTGCCATTCCCACCATTACTCTCTTTTGTGCATCGGGAGTAGTCGTATGTAGTTTGAGCATTGCCTCGAAAGTTCTGCTAAATTCTCTGTTTAGTAATTGGTCCTCGTCAATCCAAGATAGCTTACCCTCATCTGTATCAACAAATTTGTCGGTATCTGTATCACCAAAATAAACATAATATTGTCCGATAGTATCTTTATATCGCCTTATAATAATATATCGCAATTCCAGATTAAATATATGCTCACTAGTAATTCCTGTTTCTTCTTCCACTTCTCGCAAGCAAGCCGCCGCAGGGTTGTTTATTTCATGTTGCTCCAAGTGCCCGCCGACAGCACTCCAAACATTAGGTGCTAGCTTTTTATGCGGCGAACGCTTTAACAAAAGATATTTGCCGTTATGCTTCAAAAAAGCACATGCTCCGTTGTCAAGATTTATTTTCATTTATCCTAATCTCCTAGAATATATATCCGCCACCTTTAGGTACTCACCCTGTATGAATAAAATGCACATAGTCCGCAGATGACCCCTTATCGGACCCCAGACTAGAATATATCTCCGCCGCCTTTAGGATCCACCTTTAGTATATCCTCGGTGCTCATTGACGAAAGCTCTTTGCCGTTTAGTTCTACATCATCACTTGTGCCAAAGTCCGGAGGCGGTATAAAGTTATTGTGTCCTTCGGGCGGCACACGGCTTTCTAAGCTCATGGATTTATCTACATCAATAAACGAAACATATTCGCCTGCCCACTTTAGTTCTATCTTGCCTGTTTCGCCGTTACGGTGCTTGGCAATAATAAGCTCTACTTTGTTGCGCAGAGTTTCGTCCACGCTAGGGTCGTTTGCATCATGTTCACGGTAGATAAACATAATAATATCCGCGTCCTGTTCTATCGCTCCGCTTTCTCTAAGGTCGGACATTTGCGGCAGCTTGTTCCCACGCTTTTCTACCTCACGCGACATCTGGCTAAGAAGCAATATAGGTACATTAAGTTCTTTTGCCGCAATCTTCATTGTACGGGTAATCTCGGATACTTCTTGCTGACGGCTTTCTACCCTTTTGCCCGAGCTCATAAGCTGCAAGTAATCGACCATTACCATGTCAAGCCCTTTTTCGCGCTTTAGCCGCCTGCACTTAGACAAAATTTCTATTGGAGTTGTAAGCGACGAATCGTCAATATAAATACTTGCCTTATCGAGTTTTGCTCTTGCCGCGTGAATACGCTTCCATTCCTCTGGTTTTAGATTGCCGCTGTTAGCGTTTCTCAAAGAAACTTTTGCAACCGAACACAACATTCTTTTTGCAAGTTGCACCGCAGGCATTTCCAGCGAAAACACTGCGCATTTATATGGGTCGGGCTTGCCTGCATCGGTTTTTCGCTTGTCGCAAAGCGCGGCATTTTGGATAAAGTTCATACCTATACTGGTCTTTCCTTGTCCCGGTCGTGCCGCTATCAAAATAAGGTCAGATGGCTGAAACCCGTTCATCATATTATCCAGCCGCTTAAAGCCTGTCGGAATACCCCTTAGTGCATCGGGATTATTGTATAGTTCTTCCATGCGGTCAATCGCATCTTTTACAGCAAGTCTAACTTCGGATAAACTCGACTTATCCAGTTTTTCTGCCAAAGTATAAATTTCACCCTCGGCAAACTTCATTGCTTCGTCATCTGGGTCACCTGTAAACGCTTTTTCGGTAATTTTTTGCGCTGAAAAAATCAATTTTCGCAGCATTGAATTTTTGCGTACGATATCGGTATAATGCGCATAGTTGGATGCCGACGGCACAATATTAGACAGCCCTGTAATAAAGGTTAATCCGCCTGCCTTCTCCAGTGCGCCCATGGTCTCTAGTTCTTGGATAACCATAACAATATCAACAGGCTTATTTTTTTGCATTACACTTTTCATCGCCGCAAAAACTATCTTGTGCGACGGTGAATAAAAGTCATCCTCGTTAAGCTCATTTAGTATATATACATGAGCAGTCTCGTCAATCAAAGCGCAGCCCAAAACAGCCTGTTCCGCCTCGGAATTATGCGGCAGTACCCGTGCAACCAAATTAGGATGTTTTGTATTGTCTTTAGAATTAGCCATGATAATTTTCCCTTTTATACAAATGTTTGTTTATGGTTTTTGTAAATGTATTTTGCATTTTGTTACAATGATTATATCACACAAAACATTATGTTGCAAATAAATATTTTCGGGCGACTACTAGTCGCCCCTATAATGTTAGTATATACATAAAAATTTGGGAATTTTTCATTAGAAAGGGTTAGAGGCTGGCAGCAGGCTGCGAATTGGGCGGATGTGTATAAAGGCCTTCCGAGGAAGGCTTTGCGTACTCTACTCACCCAATTAACAACACGCAGTTCGAAGATAGCCGCTTATAGAGGAAAATCTTTCTTCTTTTCGGCTTTAGCTCTTAGTCCCGCGTCCAAAATCTTTTTTCTTATCCTTACATTTAGCGGAGTGACTTCCATATATTCGTCGTCAGCAATAAACTCAAGTGCTTGTTCCAAACTCATATTCTTTGGCGGGCTCAACCTTAGGGCATCGTCTGCTGCGGACGAGCGCATGTTAGTCATTTGCTTGCGCTTACATACATTTACTACTATGTCGCCGCCTTTGGGATTTTCGCCAACTATCATTCCGCCGTAAACCTTTGCGCCGGCACCGATAAAAAGCTGTCCCCTTTCTTGCGCGTTGTATAGTCCGTACGGCACTGCTTCGCCTGCCTCAAACGCTATCAGCGAACCGTTTGGTCTGCGTTCAATCTCGCCGGCAAACGGTGCGTACTTTTCAAAAATCGAATTCATTACACCTTCGCCTCTTGTATCTGTCAAAAACTCCGATTTGTAACCAAACAATCCCCGCGACGGTATCAAAAACTCTAACTTCATTCGCTCTTCCGCGGGTGTCATTGTAACAAGCTCGCCTTTTTTTAGTCCCATTTTTTCCATGATTGTTCCGACACACTCGGTCGGAACATCAATATATAATCTGTCATAAGGCTCTGTTTTGTTGCCTTCCTCATCAGTTTTGTATAAAACTCTGGGCATAGAAACCTGAAACTCGTAACCCTCGCGCCGCATGTTTTCTATCAATATAGACAAATGCATTTCACCCCTGCCACAAACCAAAAAGGCCTCGGAAGTGTCGGCATCGTTTACTCTCAATGATACATCGCGCACAGCCTCTTTATAAAGTCTTGCCCGCAAATGCCTGGAGGTTACAAACTTACCCTCTTTGCCTGCGAACGGGCTGTCGTTGACTGCAAAAGTCATTTCTACACTCGGGTCAGAAATTTTGGGGAATTCTATCGGCTCAATATTGTTTATATCACAAAGCGTATCGCCTATGCTTACGCCCTCTACTCCCGAAATACAAACTATGTCACCTGCCGCAGCCTGTTCTGTCGCAACACGGGTTAGTCCCTCAAAGGTATAGATATTAGTAACCTTTACTTTTGTCGGCGGAGTGTCCTTGTGATAATTGCATAGTGCCGCCTGCATGTTCTGCTTTAGGACTCCACGCTCAATCCGTCCGATACCTATTGCCCCGACATAGTCCGAATAGTCTAATGCGCTAATCAATACTTGAGCCGCACCGCTCTCGTCGGCATCAGGTGCAGGAATATGTCTTACAATCGTTTCGAACAACGGTATAAAATTTTCGCCCTTTGTTTTTGGGTCAACAGCGGATATTCCCTCACGGGCAGAACAATAAACTATAGGACTGTCAAGCTGTTCCTCATCCGCTCCCAACTGTAATAATAGTTCCAATACTTCGTCCACAACGCCGGAAATTCTGGCATCGGGTCTGTCAATTTTATTTACAACGACTACTACCTTATGGTTAAGCTCTAGTGCCTTTGAAAGTACAAATCGGGTTTGGGGCATTGTGCCCTCGTAAGCATCAACAACCAAAACTACGCCGTTTACCATCTTTAGTATACGCTCTACCTCGCCGCCAAAATCGGCGTGGCCCGGGGTATCAATTATATTAATCTTATAGTTGCCATATTTGACCGATGTATTTTTAGCCAAAATCGTAATGCCTCTCTCACGCTCTATATCGTTTGAGTCCATTACACGGTCTGCAACCTGCTGATTTGCCCTAAAAACCCCGCCCTGTTTTAGCATTTGGTCTACTAAAGTAGTTTTGCCGTGGTCAACATGGGCGATTATTGCAATATTGCGTATTTGATTGTTTTTCATAAATAAGTAAAAGCCTTCTTATTGGTATAAATTTCATCATTCTCTTTAGTTATCAAGTCTTTAGTTACCAAAGGTCGAATTTGTCAAAGTCAAAACGCTCTAATATCCTTCGAACGGACTATCAGGATTATAAGGCAATCTATCAGAAAAATCCGCTATGCTGTTAGTCTTTTTTGGCTTTTTGGGTGTATCCCTATATTTAGTTATAAGGTATATAGTTCCGACTACTGCGAATCCTATAATTATAGCCAAAATGTTCCAGCTTATTGAGTTGGCGCGGCGCATTTGATAAAATATTGTTGCATCAGGATTAGCGAATAATTCTTTGAACAAGTAATATTTATTCTGCGAAGCGTCTATCAGCAGTTCGCCCGAGGTTTTTAGCTTTGAATTGCTTTGCATATAGTAGCTTAACTTTAGTCTGTCAGGATTAAAAATCGCTTTGTTAGCGGCTATCGGAAACGCCTCACTAAATGCCGGCATAAGCTTGCGCATATATTCATTGCTTCCGCTCTCTTTTTTTATCCAGCCATCCGACTCTAATTCTTGTTGTTTATCCGGGTCAGCTTCTGTCCGCCTTTGACTCCAACCGTTTTGAATAACCTCAATAGCAGTAATCTCTCTGCCACTTGTCGCCGCATTGTTATACTCATTCCTAAACTTTGTCATAGGGTTTTGCATTTCGAAATTATAGTAATGAAAAAATACTTTGCTCTCGTCGACTCTTGTTGCCTTTGTCTGAATTTCATCATACTCATTCGCCACGCCGTTTGCCGTATAAAAAACATAGATAGTAGTAGTATCGCTCACCGAAGACGAAGTAAATGTAAAATCCGTCTTGTACTTTAGGAGTGCTGTCAGGTATTGCTCTACCGTCCATTTACTGTCGCCCAGTTCCCTAAAGTCAGACAGGTAATAATCCGAGTGCACAGAGGCATTTTTATCATCTTGCGCCGACGAATTCAAAAGACTGAGCTCGGAGTTATCAAACCTGAAATCCAGTCTATATGACGAAGTCTCGCTCCCCGGAAAATAGTAGAGCGCGACTTCTGTGTTGCAGCCTGTCATCATAAACACCGACAAGACCACCGAAATAAACAATACAATTTTTTTTCTCATTTAATTATTATACTCAAATTATATATTATTTAGTAGGAATATAACTTCTGAAAGCTGCCTAAAATTGCCTAATACTTCTAAATAACATAGTATTAATTACTTATACTAAAGTTTTTAGTTCCTCTAGAGTTGCCTTAAATTCTTCGAATGCAACATCATAAGGGTCAGCAGTCATAAGGTCAACACCTGCATCTTTTAGTATTTCGTAAGGTGATTTTGACGAACCGGCGGATAAGAACTTTTTATAACGGTCAACTGCGCTTTGTCCGTTCTTTAGGATATCATTAGCAATGTTAACTGCACTTGTAATACCTGTTGCATACTGATACACATAGAAAGCACGGTAAAAATGCGGGATACGCGCCCATTCGTAACGGATTTGGTTGTCATGTTTTACGCCGCTGCCGTAGTATTTTTTGTTTAGCGCATAGTAAACTTCCGACAGGCTCTCTACCGTTAGCGGTTCACCCTTAGCTTCCATTTCGTGTGCTTTGTACTCAAACTCAGCAAACATAGTCTGGCGGAACATAGTAGTGCGGAACATATCCAAGTAGTAAGAAAGCAGGTATCTTTTAATATTTGCATCCTTAGTAGTCTTGATAAGATGTTTTAGAAGCAGAACTTCGTTTACAGTGCTTGCAACCTCGGCAACAAAGATAACATAATTTTCTTTTGCCACGGGCTGGTTTTTTGACGAATAGTAAGAGTGCATAGCATGACCCATTTCGTGAGCAATTGTAAATATATCATGCGTAGTAGGTGTGTAGTTTAGGAGTACATAGGGGTGAACCGAGGGCACTCCGCAAGAGTACGCACCGCTTCTTTTTGCCTCTGTCTCCTCGACATCAATCCAGCGTTCTGCTTTTGCTTTTTTAAGCAAGTTTATATACTCCTCGCCCATCGGTGCAAGACCGTCTAATACAAGCTTATAAGCTGCTTCATAGTCGCAAGAAATATCGGCATTTTCAAACATAGGCGTATACAAATCATACATATGCAGCGTTCCGATATTCATAACGCTTTTTCTAAGCTTAATGTAATCGTGTACATATTTACGGTTTTTGTTAGTCTGTTTTAACAGCGAAGTAAACACTCCGGGCGGCACATCGTTTGACGAAGTAGCTTTCTCAAGTGCCGATTTGTAGCCCTTTACATCTGCCAAAAAGTTATCCTTGTTAACCGATGCCGAGAATGTTGCGGTAATAGTATTGATAACCTTGCCGATTGCCTCGTACATTCCCTCAAAAGCTTTTCTGCGAACCTTGCGGTCTTTGTTTTGTAAATATAGGCTGTACTTGCCGTGCGAAAGCTTTTCTTTTTTGCCGTCAACCGTTATGTACGGAAACGGCAATTCGATATTGTCAAGCGCCGAAAAAATATCACTAAACGCGCCCAGTGCCTTACCTGCTTTTGCCAAAATTACTTCTTCTTTTTCTGACAGGATATGTTTTTTGTTTTTTACAATCTGCCCTATCATATAATCGTAATCTTTAAAGTCAGGGTCTGCGATAAGCTCGTTTAGGTAAGCTTCTTTCTGCGAGCTTAGTTCAGGCGTAACGAATGCCGACATAGAGTTAAGCTGAACAAGCAAAGTCTTAGCCCTTGAGTTAAGTTCGGACGCCTTAGTATCAAGTCCGTTTTGGTCTTTTAGGAACATAGTGTAAACATACACCTTAGAAAACCTGACATCCAATACATCGTTGAACTTCAAAAACTCCAACAGTTTTGCCTTGTCGCCAAGCTTACCCTTGTACGAAAGAATATTGACAGTCTCTGTACTAAGAGCAGCAAACTCCTTTTCCCACTCTGCTTCATTAACGAATATATCGCTCAAATCCCACATATATTCTTGTTTAACTTCATTTCTTTTCATTTTTATATCTCCTAAAAAATTTTGTTTTTTTATTTTTAATATGCGATGTTCTGTTTTTGCCTTTAGAAGTAGTTGTAGGCGGTTAGCTGGCAGATTTTCGGAGGGTAGTGCGCTCTACTGTACTCGACCTTTCGTAAAATTTGCACGCAACCCGCATACAGCTGCTTATGGAGGCAAAAATAAATTCAGTTTTTGTTGCTATGCAAAGGCGCAGGTATTATCCCGCCACGCAGTATAAAGTCATTTGCTGAATACTTGTTTACTTGCATTACGGGCGCAGTACCGAATAATCCGCCAAACTCTACTTCATCACCGACCTTTTTATTAGGCACAGGAATAATCCTTACAGCAGTGGTCTTGTTGTTTACCATACCTATAGCGCATTCGTCCGCTATAATTGCGCTTATTGTAGATGCGCTTGTGTCGCCCGGCACAGCTATCATGTCAAGTCCGACCGAACAAACCGCCGTCATAGCCTCAAGCTTTTCTATAGACAAAGCACCTTTTCTTACTGCTTCAATCATACCGATATCTTCGGATACAGGAATAAATGCTCCCGACAGTCCTCCAACCGATGACGACGCCATAATACCGCCTTTTTTGACCGCATCATTTAGTATCGCCAATGCTGCAGTAGTTCCCGGCGCTCCAACACTCTCTAAGCCCATTTCCTCTAAAATATGCGCTACCGAGTCGCCGATTTTTGGCGTGGGTGCCAAACTCAAATCAACTATGCCAAACTCTGTTCCCAACCTTCTTGCCGCTTCCTTACCGATAAGCTGACCTGCGCGTGTTATTTTAAAAGCAGTTTTTTTGATTACCTCTGCCATTTCTTCTATTTTTAGCCCCTTGCATTTTTGCAAAGCACTATGAACAACTCCGGGCCCTGATACACCGACATTTATTACGCCGTCACTCTCGCCTACTCCGCAGAACGCTCCTGCCATAAACGGATTGTCCTCAACCGCATTACAGAACACCACAAGCTTTGCACAGCCAAACCCGCCGCTGTCTTTTGTCAGGTCCGCCAGCATTTTTATCTTTTCGCCCATAACGCGTACAGCATCCATGTTGATACCGCTCTTAGTCGAACCGACAGCAACCGACCCGCAAACCTTTTTTGTCTTATGTAAAGCAGATGGGATAGTCTCTATAAATTCACGCTCAGGCAGAGTCATGCCTTTAGACACAAGCGCAGTATATCCGCCGATAAAATCAACCCCGATATCTTGTGCCGCACGGTCTAGAGCAAAACAAATTTCCTCGTATCCACCACTGGCAGCCCCGATAAGCGATGCGGGCGTAACACTGACACGCTTGTTTACAATCGGAATCCCGTACTGCGAAGCCAACTCCTCGCCAACCTCTACAAGCCTGCCTGCCTTTTTGATAATCTTGTTGTATACCTTGTCCGCAACTGCTGTTTTTGATGAGTCAATACAATCAAAAAGCGATACAGCCATAGTAATAGTCCGCACATCAAGATTTTGCGTCTGTATCATTTCGATAGTTTCAAATATTTCGTTCTTAGTAAGCATTCTCTAAGTTTTCTCCGTTTAAAAATCACTAATCAAAAAATAAGTCAAAGTTTATATAAAAAAATTCGGTCAAAGTTTGTTTTTATATACGGTGCATAGTATTAAATATATCCTCATGCTGTATATTAATACTCACTCCGACTTTTGTTCCAAGCTCGTTCATATGCTTTGTAAGCTCGCCTATCGAAACAGCTTTTGACAAATCCGTCATCATAATCATTACAAAATAATCATTCATAACAGTCTGCGAAATGTCCTCAATATTCGCGCCCTTTTCGGATAAAGCCCCCGAAACAGCGGCTATAATGCCTGTCTTGTCCTTGCCGATAACCGTTACAATTGCTCTCATAAAATGCCTCCGCAAATTTGTGTGATTTTTCTTTACCGTTTATATATCAATACCGTTTATACATCAATGCTTTTATTTTCGTAGCTGACCAAAATATTAGCGTGAGTAACAACGCTCAAGCGCTCACCTTCCACTACTTTTGGCTTTGGCTTTGTGTGCTCTATCAAAATCCTACGCTCTGTAATATCCATTCGCCCGAGCGGTTTAGCTTCTGTAACCATAGTATAGAATGTCACGCCGTCTTTGACTGTCGTTGTATCGTCAAACCGTAAAAATTTAACCTCAGCTTTATCCTTAGTGCCCGTCCGCATATTCCTCAGCATCTTGACATAGTTCTTTGTAAGCGCATATTTTACAGAAAAAAAGAACATCGAACCGCATACAAACATTACTGTCACTATTACTGCCGAAACGCTCATCCAAATCCTGTCAGAACGGTCATAAAAGTTACTCACGCGGTAATAATTTATAATCATCTCTGTTGCAATAAATCCTAAATACCCAACAAGCGCAAAAATCCACAGAATAAACAGTTTGCGCTTTTGCCTGAACGCATAATTAATCTCATCACTAGAAAAAAGTTCAATATGCTGACCCAATGTTTTGCACCTCAAAAAATGAATATAAAAGCATTATAACATAAAAACCGCTCATTTAACAAGCAAATTGCTAAACCTTGTAAAAACACTAACAATATAAATTTTGTCAATTTTCGATATCTATTACGCTCCCGCTCTCGTTAGTTGCAGGTATTACCTTGATACGCGCGGGGATTTTATCGATTAGCTCAGGGCGGTGAGATATCACGCCTACCAGCGTATTTTGAGAAAGCTTGTACAAGGCGTCCGCTACTGTCTCAATAGCGTTATCGTCAAGCGTACCAAATCCCTCGTCAAGAAAGAAAAAGTCAAATTGCTTTTGCGAGGATATTTGTTCGGATATTGCAACAGCCAAACTAAGCGAAGCCAAAAAAGTTTCGCCGCCAGACAGCGTTCCGACACGCCGTCGTTCCCCGTCACGCAAATAGTCAATTACATAAAAACCGCTTTTAACTTCGGTATCCGAATACTCAAGACTAAACTTGCCGCCCGTGAGCGCAAATAACCTTTCCGACGCAGTTACGGTAAACCGTTCGATATATTCTTGTTCTATATATTCCAAAAATTTGTTGCCCTTAAACAACTTCGCCAGTTCAAGGCTATGGTCAAGCTTTTTTACAGCATGCTTTAGCTCGGCTTCCAGCACCGCTTTTTCTTTTATCCCTCCGCTCAACCGTTTAAGGAGCGCTGCCACTTCGGCATTTCTGGCTGTGTTCAAACTAAGCTTTTCGTCCGTTTCTATCTTTTGTTGCGAAAGCTTTTCAAAGTCCGCCGCATCAAACTTAGTATCCTTTAGCCGCTCCATACTAATATTAAGTTCTTTGATTTTGTTCTCTAATGTTTTTTGCTCAATAAACAACGACTGTTCTTTTGCGGCAATCTCACTGCTCTGTTGTTCGAACTCTTCCACAAGCTTTGTACACTCTGATTTTTTTTGTTCAGTCGCTACACGACTCTCTGCAACAAACTCTTCCAGTTGTTCAAAGGTCAGCACATCCTTTGCTTCCAACCGCTTTGCCGCACTTAAAACAAAACGCTCAATCTCTGACTTTATATTAGTTCCGCGTTCTAAAATATTGTTTATCTGCTCTGTAAGTGTAGCCTCCAATGCGACAAGTTTTGTAGTCTCCAAGTTTACTTGTTCTATTGCCGCATCCAGTCTTTTTACTTCCCTGCTAAATATAGTGTCCTTTGCAGTCTTTTCTTGCTTTAGCTTTTCAAGTTCTTGTTCTAACCTGCCACATTCTCTTTTCTTTTCCTCTATGTCAAGGTTTTCAAAAACAGGCTTATGCTCTACAACTCCATTACAAACAGGGCATGTATCACCTTTTTCCAAACACATTCCCAAGTGCGCTGCCATGTCCAAATTGATAGCCTTTTCGTATTCGGATTTGGCTTGTTTGTATTCTAAGTTAAGCTTATCCTCAAACTCTTTAGCCTCTAAAATATAATCCTCGTTCTTTTTAGTCGCCTCAGTTTTTTCTTTTTGCAGAGCGGCGACCTCCAGTCTTTTCTCCTCTAAGTTTTGAGTAGTTTCATTATACTTATTTTTAGTTTCACCATGACTTAATAACAACCTTTTTCTCTCTGCCGCCAAATCAATAATTTGTCTTTTCTCATCATTAATCTGCAGTATATTTTGCTCTGTTATTTTAACTTTTTCTAAAACGGTTTTTTCCTCATTTATGCTGTTTTGCCTACTGGCCAAAGCTTGTTTTTCGACATTAATCTTAGAACGCGATGCTATTACAGCCTCTAAAACAATCTTTGACGCGTCAAATTCCTCTCTCGACTTATTTAGCGTTTCAAAGTTAACCTTGTCACCGGATGCTGTCAAAAGCTTTTTTTGCAAGTCATCCGACTGGCCTTTCAAAAGAAAAATGCTCTCTGTCAACGCCTTGTTTTGTTGCTCTAATTCCTTTATTTTATCCTCTTTGCAATCGTCGAATTTTTCTAGTTTTGCCTGCAAAATTTTACACTCAGACTCAAGTCTTTTTGCCACTGCATTAAATTTTGTGTGCAGGTCATTATATTTATCCAGCGAAAAAAGTTGCGATATTGTCTTGTGTCTGTCCGCTGTTTGCGAGGACAAAAACTTGTCAAACTTGCCTTGTTCTAATACTACAACCTGAGTAAATTCCTTTTGCGTCAGCCCGCCCAAAAGCTCGGATATTGCCGCCTTTACATTTTCTGTACGGTCAGCCACTAATTTATTCTCAGTCAGATTATACAAAAAACTCTTGCCTGTGTTTTTGCGGTTAAAGGTTTTTTGCACTTCATAAAGCTCGCCCTCTATCCTGAACCTAAATATAATTTCTGCCGAGTTTTCGGTAGAATTGATATATTCCTCAATATTTCCCCTGCTGCCCGCACCATAAAGCGAAAGAATAATAGCGTCCAAAATAGTAGTTTTGCCCGCACCTGTGGGGCCGTAAATACAAAAGATATTACTTCCTGACACATCCTCAAAATTGATTTCTTGCTTTTTAATAAAGCTGTTTATTCCTTGAACAGATAAATACACAGGACGCATATCACACCTCCTCTCCGCTCAAAACTTTCAAGAACATATCCACCAATTCACTTGGGGGTGCCTTTTCCGTTCCGTTTTTTTGCTTATAAAAATCAATGAACAGCTCGCTGTCACTACGCACCCTAAACTCCCGCTTTGTGCGTTTTTCTACAAAAGTATTGTCAAACCTTACAAACGAATTATACCTTTTTAGTTCCTTTAGCTCACTGCTCTTTATCGCCCTGTCACCGTTATACAAAAGCAGCACTAGCCCGTCAGCATTCTCTTTCAAAATCTGTTCGGCTTCTTTTACTGTTTTGCAATCTGCCCGTACTAGCTTTTTGGCAGATATCAAAGGCACTCTTTTTACCTTTGTTGTTTTTACATTATTCTCAAAAACAATTTCGGCTATTACAACAGACTTATTGCTCAAATCGTCAAAGCTGTATCCAAGCATACTGCCGCTATAGTAAATGTTACGCTTTGTGCTCACCGTCATAGGTTTATGAATATGTCCCAGCGCAACATAATCACAGTCCGGCAAAATACTATCAGGCAAAAGCGCAGCAGTACCAAGCTCCCGCTCGTCAGACAAATCATCATTATTTTTCTGGCCACCTTTAGCAACAAACAAATGCGCCGCCAAAACATTAATCTCATTATCACTAAAACACGAACAAATCTTATCCAGCTTGTCCTTTACAAGTTGCGTATACGACTTGCCCTTATCCTCGCCTGCTGCCAATACCGAATGTTGCGGGTACGGCATAAGCGCAAGATTAAGCGTTTGCCCGCCACGCATAATTTTCAAGTATCCGTCTCCGCCAGTTATATTCTTTTTAGAATAAACCTCGTTATCGTAACCACCGACCAAAAATATATCCAAGGGCTTAGCTATCCCCGACGGAGCTTTTAGTCTCTGTGCGTCGTCATGATTGCCCGCGATCGCAACAAAGCAAGCACCCA
Organism: Holotrichia oblita; assembly: GCA_023690525.1. NCBI lineage: Eukaryota > Metazoa > Arthropoda > Insecta > Coleoptera > Scarabaeidae > Holotrichia > Holotrichia oblita. Next base: position 34,562 of record JALQSN010000126.1, on the reverse strand, counting down.
ACGAACTAAACCGCAAAACACTTTTATAAAAAAGTTCCTCCGCCTCAGCACAAGGTACCGTCGTATCAAAAATATCGCCCGCCGCCACAATCACATCAATCTGCTCATCTTTTGCTATACGGTAAATCTCGTCCAAAACCGCTTCCTGCTCATCAAGCCTTGATTTTGCACAAAGTTTTTTGCCCAAATGCAAATCTGCAATATGTAATATTTTCATTCTGCTTGTTTTAAAAACTCCTAAAAGGGTTGTATTTTGTTCGGGAATATGATATATTATAAGTCCACCGCTTTTTATATCGGTTCTGTTTATATCAAATTATACACCAAAGCGGCAAATATTTCAATCAAAAGATTTACACCAAAAGAAAGCAGGTAATTATGGGATTTGTACGCCTCTCCGACGAACTAAGCGAACGCAAGCGCATCACACTCGAAAACATCTTTGTTTTTGAATACATGCCCTTTGCGCCCGAAGGCTTTGTAAAGGTTTATCTTATGGGGCTTGCCATGTCTGCATACGAGGACAACGAGCCGGACTCAATGGCTCTCTCGCTGGGACTTGACAAACAAGCACTAATCGAGGCTTTTACTTACTGGCAGACCCAAGGATTAGTAAACTTCAGTCCCGAGCAGCTAAGCGTTGAATACCTGCCTGTTATGCCCTATTCACGGGTACCAAAGCTATATTCACCGACAAAGTACAAAGCATTCAACGACCAGTTACATACACTTATCAAGGAACGCCCGATAAACAAAAACGAATACGACCAATACTACAACCTTATGGAATCGTACCATATAGAGGACCACGCATTATTGACTATTATAGGATACTGTATCCGTTTGCAAGGTCCCTCGGTAAAATATCAATATATTTTGACGGTAGCCAAAAATCTTGCCGAACAAGATTTGACAACTTATGATAAGGTATCCGAAAAACTGTCTGAAATGGACCTTAATGATGCGGATTTACGGGCAGTGCTCAAAACCTTGTCGCTAAAACGCAGTGCAGACCATTATGATAGAAACCTATTACTAAAATGGAAAAAAGAATTTGGCTTTAGCCTCGAGACAATTATCCAAGTGGCAAAGCGTGTAAAGCGCGGCGGCATACAGACACTGGATATGCTGCTTGCAAGATACTATGAAAACCACTTGTTCGATATAGACAAAATCGACGCTTTCGAAGAAAACCGCAAACAGCTATACGATTTGACAAGACACATAACTAATATTTTGGGCATAAAGTACGACCAACTCGACTACATAATCGAAAACTATGTTGCAGGTTGGATAGCAATGGGCTACGAACACGAAACAATGCTAGACATTGCCAAGCTGTGCCAAAAAACAAATGTGCGCACACTGGAACGCATGAACGAAACCGTCGCAAAATTTTTCAAAATGGGCATAGTCACACACGATAGCTTGAATAACTTTATCTACAAACTAAACAAATCCGACGACGAGATAAAAAAACTGCTCAAAATTATGGGCGTATCCGATTGGGTAGACGAGCGCGAACGCAACTTCTATCGCACATGGACGCAAAGCTGGAAGCCTCCCTACGAACTGCTAATCCTTGGTGCCGAAAAAGCGTCAGGCAAGCAAAATCCGATAAGCTACATGAACACAGTACTTGCCTCATGGCACGAAAAAAATATCAAAACGGTAGAGGAAGCAAAAAAGACCGACGAACCAAAACAGCAAGCATCCTCGCCCGCCCCAAGCGTAAACCCCGACAATTTTGTCAAACGAACTTTAAGCGCAGAAGAGCTTAATGCAATGCTGGAGAGTCTGGAAGAATTATAAGGTTTAATTATGAACTACAAATTAGCCGCAACAAAAATTATCGAAAAAAGACGCGCTGCACTTGCTGATGCAGATGTGTTATTTAGCGATGCTTTGGTAAAAAACAGCGAACTGGCTAAAGTCGAAAAACAGCTCCGCTCAATATTTTTGGACGAGGCAAAAGGCAATCTCGCCGACAAACAACTGACAATGCAACTGCAAGAAAAAAAAACAGAACTCCTTAAAAGCATGGGGATAATAAAGCAAATGCTGGAGCCGTCCCCCCAATGCAAACAATGCAACGATACTGCCTTTTATAACGGGACATATTGTTCTTGCGTAAAGTCACTTGCAATAAACAGCGGCGAAAACATCAAAATAAAGCTAAATGACTTTACCTCTGCCGACTTCTCGCATTTTAGCACAGAGCAAGCACAACTAAGCAAGAAAATATTTTCTAGTGTCGAAGCTATAACTACACTTTACCCTGCCAACAACAAACGTAACATTATAGTGTCAGGACCGACAGGCACAGGCAAAACATTTCTAGCAGGCTGTGCCGCAAAAAAAATGTTTGAGCGCGGATTTTCGGTTCTTGCTATTACCGCCTTTGATTTTGTAAACAGAGCGCTCAGCTATCATACAACCTTTGACGCCAACAAGCTCTCTTACCTATCACCCCTATTAGATTGCGACTTTTTAATAATAGACGACCTTGGCACCGAGAGTATACTAAAAAATATAACAATCGAATACCTATACACCGTACTAAACGAACGAATATTCAACAATGTGTTAACGCTTGTCACCACAAATCTAAACTCCGACGCAATCCTTGACCGCTATGCCGAACGCATATATTCAAGATTGTTCGACAAATCAATATCCACACAAATCTACCTGTCAGGCTCTGATTTAAGGCAAAAACAAAAATCTATATCATAGATTACTAATCTATATATTTACAGCCACAAAAACTTGTAATTTCTTGCAACTAAATTTTTCTCTTGTATCTTATCTTATAAGATACAAGAGATTTTTTTGTTAACTTAATCGTACCGTATATTAAAAAGCTAAGAATTGTCACTGTTATTATCAATAATATATTGCCCACCGCATATCCAAAAATATCATATACAAAAGCAACAACTGTGCTATCAGGTCCAAAATACGATATATCACCGCCGATAAGCAGACTAAGTATTGTAGCAAAAACAAAGTAAGCCCCGCTTATAAGCCCTGCCGCTAGAAAGTCCGAAAAATCAAAATCATAAAGTTTAAGCACTATCATATAAAGTGCCCCGCCCAGCATACAAAAATGATAGAAGTGGCTATGAAAATTCATAATATAGTCATACCAAACAAATGAATCTCGTTGCGGAACAATTACTATATAAAGCATACCTATAACCAGGCTTGGTATAATAGCAACGGCTTTACTGACCTTTGTGATTATCCTTTCAGGGTTTGCATGACAAATGATAGGATACAAAAACATTACAAGTGAGCAAAATACAATCGGATAGCGTTGCGGCGGGAATTCCTTTTTTGTCGCAATATGATAAAGAATCTTTATAAACTCCAGTATTATTAGCAAAATATACAAAAACTTGAGCGGTTTTAACTTTTCTGTATAAGATGCAGAGCGATACTTGCGAATACCTATCCACAAGAACACAATACAAAATACTATCCCTGCGAGGTTTGCTGTACCGTAAAAAAACAACCTAAGCATCCCCGATTAGTCCTGTTTTATTGCCGACGGATTTGATGCAAGCTTTTTCCTTTTCTTAGTAAGCAGCCATAATCCCAAATATACAAGTGCAGCACATGCAAGCATTGCTACCATGCTTATTCCCCATAAAACAGTAAAATCGCCGCTTTCAAATGCAAATCTGGCAAAAGCATTTAGTCCTATATACAATCCCAAAACTATTATCGCTGTAACTAATTGCTTAGTTGTAGGTTTTGCCGGCTTTTCTTTTTCGGTAAAGACATATAACAAAGCAAGTGTAATAACTAACCCGGTTTCAACAAAATAAAGAGCCTTTAGCACCGCATGCGTATCTAGTGCACTTACATACAACGATGAATCAAAAAGTGCAAGAACAAGCGGCGATAAACTGCTTAAAACAAACAGGCTTTGCGAAATTGTACCGATTTTACCTTTGTTGTAAGTGCTAAAGAGTGCAAGCGCACACATTATGCTCAAATATGTCAGCGTAAGGTCACTGCTTGGCGCAACTGCTTTTTCGTAAAATCTCGCATTGTAAAAAAAGCGAACCAACTCACAACCCAGCAATACCCACGTTAATATTTGGATAAGCTTATGAGTGGAGGGGTTGTACATCTTTATACCAACAAAAGCCATTGTAGGTACAAATAATATTATTAGTAAAAAAGCGATTATATCAAACATTTATCTCTCCCCCTTTTGCCGCGGATTTAGTTGCTTTTTTCTTTTTTATACAAGATAAGCCATAACCAAAAATCGTCAGCAGGAACATCACAATAATTATCATGAAATTGCCGACAGCATACCCGAACATTTTGTAGACAGGCGCGATTATTGAGCTATCGGGTCCGAAATACGAAATGTCCCCGCCGATAAAAAGACTCAAAACAGTCGAAAATACTATATACCCTGCCAAGACGCTAAAGAGCGGAAAAAAGTTTTTAAACTCGATTTTGTACAGCCCGCATGTAAAAAGATAGATGCCGATAGCCGCCATCAACCCGTGGAACAAATAGCTATGCGCCTGTATTATCGACAGTTCTAACCCTGTATTGGTTGCAGCAAAGAGCACAAAAATAATTAGGGACGGAATTGCCGAAAACGATTTTGCTACCGTAGAAAATCTGTTCTGCCCAAAACAAAACAACGGATAGGCAGCAAACACCAACGAGCAAAAAACTATCGGATAGCGGCTGGGTCTAAATTCTGAATCCTTTGCTATCAAATAAAAGATTTTTGCAAATTTCTAGTGCCAACAAAATAAAAAACGATATCCTAATCGGGACAAGCTTTTTAGCATCGTTCGAATGCTTGTATTTTTTTGTAAAAAAAACAACAAACAGTGTCGCCAAAACTATTGTTGCCGCCATAGGTACAACATAATTTAAAACCATATTTTAACATCTCCTGTTTAAAGTCTTACTCCCAATTATGTATCCTATCCGTAAAAAGAGTTGCCTGCTTAAACGATTTGTACTAATTTACTTGTAATTATGATTAATTTATAGCTAATTATACTACCAAAAAAAATATAATGTCAACCAAACAACTGCTATACAAATCGCGCAGCATTTTCGGTCAACTTTGACCAATCCCAACGCTTCATTTGCGGTCTGAATAATCTGTTTACTTTTGACAGCGAGTCCATATCAAAGCCCAGCCACTCATATTTGTCATGCTCGTCCGACAAAATAATATTACGCACATCGTCGCACCTGCACAAATAAATAATTCCCGTTATTTGATATGTATCATTTATTATGTAGTTCCAAGTATCAATAACCTTATGCGGCACCACACACAAACCCGTTTCCTCTTTCATTTCTCTAATCAAAGTTTGTTCTGCCGTCTCTCCGAACTTCATCTTTCCGCCGGGTAACTCAAATCTATCCGATTTTATCCCCGCCTTATGCACCGCCAAAAACTTGCCGTCCGCAATCACTAATCCCTTTACAGCAAATTCAATATTATTTTGCATTACAATCCCTCCCCCCCCCTTTCAAAAATATATGTGCGGTTTATTATTACTTCAATGCTTATCTGCATCATGCGGTGTAACATCAAAAAAATGCGCATTATCTTGGGCAAGGTCAGGAGTCAATTTTCTGATAATAATTTCCATTTTTATGCACTACCTTTTAGTAACTTTTGTAACTAATTCTGTTCGATTCTACGCTGTCTTTATGAGGAACGCAAGCAACGCGGCAATCCACAAACCGTGATACTAAATCTTAACTCCTACCAACTTGCCGCATTTTACAACAGTCCAATCCCTAAAACCCAATTCTTTCACCTTCTCACTAACTTCGTCATATCTATCAAATAATCTTTCCACAGTGTGCGCATCGGACGAAAAGGTTATATTTTTCCCGCCTAACTCACGGTATCTTTTTACTATATCAAAATCAGGCAAGGCAAGTGATTTTGCCCCACGAACAGAAGTATTAAGCTCCAAAATCTTGTCCTTTGCTATAATCTTTTTCAAGATTTCATCTATTACATTGCTAAACTCCGTATAGTAGATTTTATTATTTGTATACGGTGCGTTTCGTGCAGCATATGCCAAATGTCCTATTGTATGGTAATTATACGGCGCATCAAGGCTTTTCAAAACCGCCTCAAAATATTCGTTGTACGCATCGTCTCGCTCTCTGCCGTCATAATGCCTTACAGAATAACAATCCGAACCGTTTATTTCGTGAACTGAATTAATAATGTATTCTACCGGAGCGGTTTTTAAAAGATTTGCATTACTGCTCTCGTTTTTACTCATCCAGCCGCATTCTATACCGATAGCAATATAAATTTGATTTGCGTACTTTTCTTTTAACGGCAACAGATTATTATAGTAGCTTACCAAATCACTAACACCAATGCTATTTGGATTATGATACATCAAATCCACATGGTCGGTAATTGCGATATACTCCGCACCTCTTTCGATTGCGGCTTTTATGATGTCCTCCGCCTCCTCGCATCCGTCAGGCGAAAATTTGGTATGGATATGACAATCTATCATTATAACTCCTAAAAAAACATTTAATAAGCAAGCTATCAAACAAAATAAATCTTCTGGGACTGTCTCACGGACATAAAAAAGGTAAAGGGTTGTTTCAAGAAGGCGTTTCAGGCGGACGACAGGTGGATTTTTACCGAATGAGTGTTCAAAGCCTTCCTAAAGAAGGCTATATGTACACGGCTGAGGTAAAAATCTACTCGTAGCCCGCATCAAGCGCCTTATTGAGACAGCACCAGTCCTTAATGACAAAAACGGCTTTTGCAGAAAGAGCGTCAAAGGACTTGTTACAATTCCTTAAAAGGAAACTATGTGTCCACGCCAAAAAATTATTGTACACCTTGCATTATCATCGCCTCTGCCACTTTTGTAAAACCGGCGATGTTAGCCCCAACCACAAAATTATCTGCCCTGCCATATTTTTCTGCCGCAGTCGACATTTGCTTGTAGATGTTTTTCATAATAACAGCCAATTTTGCATCAACTTCCTCAAAAGTCCAGCTTAGCCGCATACTGTTTTGCGTCATCTCCAACGCGCTTGTCGCAACTCCGCCCGCATTTGCCGCCTTACCCGGAGCAAAAAGAATTTTATTATTCAAAAACTGATTAACAGCCCCCACGGTCGACGGCATATTAGCGCCCTCGCCCACTGCCATAACCTTGTTTTTGATAAGCATTTTAGCGTCTTCTTCGTCGAGCTCATTTTGTGTAGCGCAAGGCAAAGCAATATCGCACTTGACCGCCCAAACCTTGCCGCCCTCAATATATTCGGCTTTAGGTCTATAAGCAGTGTATTCCGAAATTCTACCGCGCTTTACTTCTTTAATTTCTTTTAACGCGTCTAAATCAATGCCCTCGCTGTCAAAAATTGTGCCCTTGCTGTCCGACATAGCAACAACCTTTCCGCCAAACTCCGTAGCCTTCACTGCCGCATAAATCGCAACATTGCCCGAACCCGAAACAACAACAGTCTTGCCCTTAAATGACTGACCCTTAGCTTTTAACATCTCTTCAACAAGATAAACTAGCCCAAAGCCTGTTGCCTCTTTGCGTCCAAGCGAACCGCCGTAAGGTATGCCCTTGCCGGTAAACACGCCTTCAAATTGCCCGGTCAACTTTTTGTACGCACCGTACATATATCCAATTTCTCTTGCACCAACACCCATGTCGCCCGCAGGTACATCCATATTAGCCCCTACATATTTATAAAGCTCGTTCATAAAGCTTTGACAAAACGCCAAAACTTCCCTGTCAGATTTTCCCTTAGGGTCAAAATCTGCTCCGCCCTTGCCGCCGCCGATAGGCAATCCCGTCAAGCTGTTTTTAAACAACTGCTCAAAAGCCAAAAACTTAATCGTACTAAGCGTTACACTAGGCGTAAACCTGATACCTCCCTTATACGGTCCCAGTGCATTATTAGACTGTACCCTAAACCCCCTATTTACTTGTGCCTTTCCGCTGTCGTCCACCCAAGGCACTCTAAAAATAATCTGCCTGTCAGGCTCCACAAGCCGTTCTAGTATCGCTTCACGACAGTATTGCGGATTAGAATCTATTACAAGTTCCAAGCTTTCCAAGACCTCGCCAACTGCCTGATGAAATTCCGCTTCTCCGGAATTCTTTGCATAAACACTCTCCAGCACTTCTTTGACATACGACATAATATGTAGCCTCCTAAAAAAATCAAGTTTTTTGACTGTTTATAAAAAAGTTTCTCTTACTAAATAATTATATGTCAAAGCAATACAGCAAGTCAATAAAAAAGCCCCGCACATAAATAAAAAATTACGGGCGACTACTAGTCGCCCCCTACAATGTTCAGGTTTAATAATAATAGCGCAAATCACATGTTCAACATAACGCTTTAGATTTATTAATCACTGCACAAGTCAAAATATCAAATAAGTGACAAAATACAAATCTAACACAAGGTCAAAAATATCCTGTAGGGGCGTTTAGCAAACGCCCGCAATAACTTATTACTAACCTTATTACCAAAATCATAACAAAACTATACTAATTGTAAATTCACCCAAAATAACAATCCTCTTTCCATCTAACCGGATTTTCGTCTATGTATTGCCATATTGCTTTGTAATCATTCATGTCACGAATAATATGGTCATGATAGGACCTTTGCCAAACCGGAAATTCTACTTGCTTGGATATATGGCGTTTTAATTGCTGAACAACAACCGAAATCTTTTGTGTAGTATTTGAAACTAAAATCATATGCAAATGATTTGGCATTATAACATATTTATCAACTGCTACATCACTATAATACTTCGGTATTTGATTTATTGCAGTCTCTACGATATTACCGCATTTTGATAGTTGTGGATTATATTTTTCTATGCCATTATTTTGCCACAATAAGTTTTGTTTGTCTTTTACGCATATTGTAATAAAATATGCACCATTTTGACTATAGTCATATCCATCTAGTCTAAGAGTTTTTCTTTTAGGTAAATTTTCGCTCATGTATTACCCTCTGATAAATTATTTCGATCTAAATACAATTGTTTTTTTGTTCTAAATATAATTTTATACAAAAAATATTAGTTTCGGGCGACTACTAGTCGCCCCTACAATGTTTAGGATTTTAATAATTATAGAGCAAACCAATGCGGCAAGACATCTTATAATTTTTTATGATTACTACATCGCCTAAATATTAATTGATTTTTTATTACCTAAATAAAATGTCAAATGTACATCATACTGTAACATCAAACGAGAATCGTAATATAAGGTCAAACATAACCCTGTAGGGGCGTTTATCAAAGGTCAAACATAACCCTGTAGGGGCGTTTATCAAAGGTCAAACGCAACCTCGTAGGGGCGTTTATCAAAGGTCAAACGCAACCTCGTAGGGGCGTTTATCAAAGGTCAAACGCAACCTCGTAGGGGCGTTTATCAAAGGTCAAACGCAACCTCGTAGGGGCGTTTATCAAACGCCCGCAATTAATTATATCAAAATTCACTTTAACGCACAATCAATTATTGCACAATTTATATTTTCACTTCTTGAAAAAATTTTACGCCAGTTAGGCGTACTTTATTTTTTTTATAATTTTATGTAATAAGATATAAGTATCAAATAGATTAAGGAGAAAGCAAAAAAATGAAAAAGTCGGCAATCAAAGAAATCTTTAATGGCACTAGAGGACACTACGAAACTATGCATATGCCCAAGCACGAAAACTATATGCAAGTAGCACACGAAACCTACAACATGCTAAAAGAAAAATTAAGTCCCGAATTATTAGCTTTGCATCAAAAGCTTGTTGATTCGCTAGAAGATAATTGGATAGAAGAAATGGATTTTTACTTTGTCGAAGGTTTTAAACTCGGTTTAGCTATCGGTATAGAAACTATAGAATAAGTCTATAAAGAATGTCAAACAAAAAGACTTTGATTTACTTTAATCAAAGTCTTTATATCACTCTACATCTTAATAATAACTTTTATATACTTATCTGGGAATTCCTTGAATTCGTCCAGCACTGCCTTTGTTTCGGAAAAGGGGACTTCTTTTGATATTAGCGGTGTTACATTGACTGTTTTGTTAACTAATAGGTTTATTGCGCTTTGGGTTTGACGAGCACCGTTATTTACGCAGATTATTGTCAGCTGACGGCTAAGTGCATTGTTCATATTGATATTTAGTCCGTCAGTAAGCACTCCCCAACCTGTGAGCGCTACTTTGCCGCCGCGGGCTGCATAGTCCAAGCTCTTTGACAGCGGCAGTTGAGCCGACGCTATATGCGCAACAGCCTCTGCCATTCGTCCGCCGGTCAGCGAAAAAATCTTTTTTTGTACATCGGTATCTACACAGTTTAGTGCGTAATATACACCTAGTGATTCGGCTATATTCAGTCTGTCTTGACGGGAGTCAACAACAATCGGCACAGTTTGGTAATAAAGTGCGATTTGAGCCAAAATTATACCCGTAATATTAGCCCCGACAATGACTATATGTTCGCCCTTTTCAAGCCCTAGCTTATTAAAGGTGTTTAGTGCCATTGCGGTATATTCCAAAAATATAGCTTCACTGTCTTTTATGCGTTCAGGAATTTTGTAAATACCGTTTGCACTGACCACAGCAAAATCACGCAAAAAACCGTCCTCGTCAACACCGTATGTAAGCAGTTTTTCGCACTCACCCTGATGCGACGCCTTGCAGTTTGCACATGACCCGCAATAAATATACGGTTCGATAGCAACCCTGTCGCCACGGACAAACTTAGTTACGCCCTCACCTGTCTCGGTAACCATTCCTATACCGTGCCTGCCCGGTATCAGCGGCAGGCGGTCAGAATTTAGCTTACCGTCATAAATCAAACAATCAGTCAGTGACACTGCCGAACAAAGATTTTTGAGTTTTACACAACCTTCCGAAACAGGCAAACTAGCCAATTCGTCAATTTTCAGGTCGTTGACCCCATGAATTCTCCAAGCTTTCATAAATACATTATACCACAAAATAAAATTTAATTCAAGTTTTTTTAGGTAATTCAAAAAGAAGTAAAAAAATGGATAAAAAAGGTGTCTGTCAAATTCTTTTGTAATAGTATTATCTCTAGTTATGACAGCACTTCCCTCACTCGAAGTTCGGCTTTTTTCGTGCTAAAGTGATGTTCTCTCTGCTTTTAAAACGATATTTTCTATAGCATAAAAAACAATAAAGTCTGTTATTTTAAGGAGTGGACACATTAGAACTGATAAAGGATTTTGAAAGATTTTCGAGTTTAAAATCGTCAAAATTTTATGCTGATGACGGTTTTAAGTCGAAAAGATATCAAAATCTTTCAGTTCTAATTTATCCACTCCTTTATTTCAGGCTGACTTTACTTAATAATCTCGTCGATAACGCCGCCGCCCAAACATCTGTCTTCTTTATAAAAAACCACATATTGCCCCGGAGTTACGGCGCGCTGCGGGTCCAAAAACTCTACTATTGCCTCACCGTCATTAATCGAAACTGCACAGTCCTGTTCGGTTTGGCGATAGCGGCATTTAGCAGTACAAGCAAAGGTAGACGAAAAATCCATGTCCCCTATAAAGTTAAGGTTTGTAGCCGTCAGCCCTTTGGAATAAAGCTCTTTGCCTTCGCCGTTTGACACTACCAAAATATTACGGTTTACTTGTTTATCCACAACATACCAGCGATTGTTGTCCTCGTCCTTTACTCCGCCGATTTTCAATCCGCGCCTTTGCCCTAAGGTATAAAACATCAATCCGTCGTGCTCGCCGATTTCTTTGCCCGACAAGTCCACTATCCGTCCCTTTTGCATAGGCAAATAAGTTTGCAAAAATTCCTTAAACTTCCTCTCGCCGATAAAGCAAATACCTGTCGAGTCCTTTTTGGCGGCAGTGACCAACTTGTATTTGTTCGCCAAAAACCTAACCTCGTCTTTGGTCAGCTTTGCAAGCGGAAACTTGACATCCATAAGTTGTTCGGTCTTAACCTGATTCAAAAAATAAGTCTGGTCCTTTTCGGTATCGGCTGCCTTTAGTAGTTGCACAGTGCCGCTTGCGTGCGATATTCCGCAATAATGTCCTGTTGCTATATATTCCGCCCCGAGTCTGCGGGCATATGAAACAAACGGTCCAAACTTGATTTCACGATTGCACAAAACATCAGGATTAGGCGTTCTGCCAATTTTGTATTCATCTAAAAAGTACGAAAAAACATGCTCCATATACTCTTTAGAAAAATTGACCGAATAGCACGGTATATCCAACTTTCCGCAAACCGCCTGAACATCCGCCCAGTCATTAGCAGAACTGCATTCGCCGTTTTCGTCTGAGTCATCCCAGTTATGCATAAAGAGGCCTATTACATAATATCCTTCTTCAAGCAAAATTTTTGCCGCAACAGAGCTGTCAACTCCGCCGCTCATACCGATTACAACCGTCTTTTTTTTCATAGTTTTTTCTTACTTTTACCTCCTTTAAATACTTCTTTTACCTGTTTATTATTTTGCTTTTTAATAATAAAAATACCAAAAATTCTTATTGAAAAACCTACAAAACACTTTGCGCATTAAGGCTCAAATCAGCCAAATCCAGTCCCGAAAAAGCCGAGAAATAGGCGCGTGCTGCGACCATAGCGGCGTTATCAGTACACAATTCCATTCTTGGATAAAGCACCTCTACGCCCGCTTTAAACGCCTCAGAAACCAAAGTTTTTTTCAAAGTCTGGTTTGCGGCAACACCGCCCGCCAAAACTATACGGTTGTACCCATATTTTTTTGACGCAAAAACCGCCGCGTTTACTAATAGATTTACAGCGTGCAAACTAAACGATGCGCAAATATCTTCTACAGGTATTCTCTCACCTTTTTGTTGCAGATTATGGATATAATTGACTACCGCAGTTTTTAGTCCCGAATAGCTAAGAACCAGATTTTTGTTAGCCGAATTTATGATATTGCTCTTTTTAAAAAACTCAATATTTGCAGTGCCGTCTTTTGCCTTTTGTTCAATTTCGGGTCCCCCGGGATACGGCAAACCTAACATTCTTGCGACCTTGTCAAAAGCCTCGCCAATAGCATCATCCGCTGTTCCGCCCAAAACACAAAAGCTGTTATATTCCTTTACCTCTATTATACTCGTGTGTCCGCCGGACGCAACTACCGCCAAAAATGGAGGCTCCAGATTTTTGTGTTCGATATAGTTTGCGGCAATATGCGACTGTATATGATTTACTTTGATTAGCGGAATGTTAAGCGAATAACTAAGTGCTTTAGCCGCCGACACCCCGACAAGCAACGCCCCAAGCAAGCCCGCCCCGTATGTTACACCGATAGCATCAATATCACTAAAATCAAGATTTGCTTTTTGCAGCGCCTCGTCGATAACATTGTTTATACTCAAGGTATGATTGCGTGAAGCAACCTCGGGCACCACACCGCCAAACCGTTTTTGAATATCAATTTGCGAAGCTATAACACTCGACAACACCTCACGCCCGCCTCGCACAACCGAAGCGCAAGTCTCGTCGCAAGAACTTTCGATACCCAAAATAATAGTGTCAGACTTATTTTTAAGCGCATTAAATTTAGTTGTCGTAATTTCGCTGTAATCCATATTATGCCTTTCTAAGATACTCAAAAATAAACTCGGATATATTCCCGTTCATAACAGAAGCAATATCGGTTTGTTCATAACCCGTTCTATGGTCTTTTACCATAGTATAAGGCTGAAAAACATACGAACGGATTTGACTGCCCCACTCGATTTTTTCATCTCGCCTTTTATGCCCGCCGCCTTTTCTGCCGCCTCGCGTTCACGCCGCTCCGCCAATTTTGACAAAAGCATTTTCATAGCAGTCTCGCGGTTTTGTATCTGGCTGCGTTCGTTTTGGCACTGGACCACAATCCCCGACGGCAAATGGGTAATCCTTACCGCACTGTCAGTCTTATTTACATGCTGTCCGCCAGCACCGCCCGAACGGTAAGTATCAATGTTGAGTTCCTCGGGTGCAATCTTAATCTCGGTATCATTCTCTATTTCGGGCATCACTTCTAGTGATGCAAACGAAGTATGTCGTCTTGCGTTTGAGTCAAACGGCGATATCCTGACCAGTCTGTGTACGCCTTTCTCTGCTTTTAGGTATCCGTAAGCATTAACGCCGCGCATCATAAATGTAACGCTTTTTATCCCTGCTTCGTCCCCGTCCAGTCTGTCAACTTCCTCATAGCTAAAGTCGTTCTTGTCCGCATACATCTTGTACATGCGATAAAGCATCTCGACCCAGTCTTGCGCTTCTGTTCCGCCCGCGCCCGCGTGCAACGATAAAATAGCATTGTTAGCGTCGTACTCGCCCTTTAAGAGTGTGGTCAAATACAAGCTCTCGGTATCCTGCTCTAGTTTATCTAAATCATTATTTATCTCGGTAACCAGTCCCTCGTCACTCTCGCTCTCGCAAAGTTCGATAAACCCGCCCAAATCCGCAACCGCAGATTTTAACCGTTCCAGCATACCAATCTTATCGGACAAATATTTAGCTTCCGTGTTTATACTTTGCGCTCTAGCCAAGTCTTTGTACAAATCAGGGTCAGCTTGGCAAATATCAAGTTCCGCCTTGCGGGCAAGCAACTTATCCAAATCGCATGCCACAAGAGTATCGGCAAACTTATCCGACACAGCAGCATATCTATTTTTTATTTCGTCAAGTAAAAGCATCAAATAGTAAGGTACCTTATTAATTTATTTTGCACAATACTGCTCAATATAAGCCAGCATCTTATTTTTAACCTCGTCATTAATATAAACCTTGCCGTCAATCTTACGGTTATATAAATGTTCGATAATTTCTTTGACATTAACCAAAGGATGCACCGTTATGCCAAACACTTCCTTTATTTCTTGTACCGCGGTCATTCCGTTATAGCCCTTTTCCATTCGGTCAGCAGCAATAATCATGTCTGTAATATTTACATCCGCAGCAGATTTTAGTAAGGGATAAACTTCTCTTACAGCCGTACCCGCAGATATTACATCTTCGATAATCGCAATCCTGTCGCCTGATTTTGGTTGATGTCCTACAAACATACCGCCCTCGCCATGGTCTTTGGCTTCTTTGCGGTTAAAGCAGTATCCAAGATTTATGCCATATATCCGCGACAATGCCGCCGCCGTCAAGGTGCATAGCGGAATACCCTTGTATGCAGGTCCGAATAAAACATCTATTTTACCCTTTAGCTTTTCGTTGATTAAAGCCGCATAATAGGTACTGATTTTGTCCGCATGCTCGCCTGTCTTGAAATATCCCGTATTCAAAAAGTAAGGTGACTGGCGACCGCTCTTTGTAGTAAAGTCCCCAAACATCAAAACACCGCTCTTTGCCAAAAGTTCAATCAAATCTGCTTTGTAACTTGCAATTGCCATATCAATACTCCTTTTGCTTCTATAAATAAGGTTATGCGTACTAGTCCACCCAAAAATTTCAAATCTGCCGTAGACAAAAACAACGCTTTTTGCCAAGGATTCCCTATCTAGTCTAACCAGCACGGATTAAGTAAGCAATGTCCTACTCAAAAGCACTCCCTCATAGCAGGACAGCAGCGTAGCGCCGTGCTGCGTTTTGTCGGTGCCCTTTAGGCACTATGGTCTTTATCGTAACAACAAGCCTTATACTTCTTACCGCTGTTGCATGGGCACGGGTCATTGCGCCCTACATCTTTTTTATCGTTTGTGATTGGTGCTTTTGCCTGTCTTGTTCTTGAATCGCCGTTTGATACCACAAGTTCTACATTTTGACTTTCGCGTTTGGTCGGAGCGTGTTCTACATTTACACGCATCATCAGTGCCACTGTATCTTCTTGAATGCGCTCTATCATATCGTCAAACATGCCAAAGCCCTCTTGTTTGTAGGCAACTACAGGGTCTTGCTGACCGTAAGCTTTTAGCCCGATACTGCGGCGCAAGCTGTCCATTGCATCAATATGATCCATCCACTTGCCGTCAACAACCTTTAGCAGTATTACACGCTCAACTTCTTCAAAGTCTACGCCAAGAGCCTTTGCGTTTTCTATCTTGTCTTTATAGTAAACCTGCATAGCCTCATAAATCTGCTCTTTAATCTCTTCCAACGCCCAACGGGAAAGTCTTTCCTCCGATAGGAATGTTGTGTCGCCCGGCAAAAATTTGCGCTCAATCTCTTTGTTAAGATTTTCGTAATCCCATTCGTTCCAGTCAACTTTAGGGTCGGTGTACAGGTCGACAATGGTTTCGATTCTGTCACGCATCATTTTGTCAATTTGCTCGTGTACGCTCTCGCCTGCAAGCACCTTAGAACGCTCGCCGTAAATGATTGTACGCTGTTGGTTCATTACATTGTCGTATTCCAAAACCTGTTTTCTTATAGAATAGTTACGCCCTTCAATGTTGCGTTGAGCGTTTTCTATTTGGCGTGTAAGCAAGCCCATCGACAGCGGAGTGTCCTCGTCAATCTTGAACATATTAGCGATTGACTTCATTTTGTCACCGCCGAAAATACGGACAAGCTCGTCCTCCATCGAAAGATAGAAAATTGACGAACCCATATCGCCCTGACGACCTGCACGGCCACGAAGCTGGTTGTCAATACGGCGTGACTCGTGGCGCTCGGTACCGATAATACGCAAACCACCGACAGCAATAACCTTTTGTTTTTCGTCATCTATTTGAGGCTTGTACTCCTCATAAATCTTTTGGAATTCTTTGCGTGCCGCCAAAATATCAGGGTCCTTTGTGCTAAAGCGTGAAGTTGCATAATATATGCTCTCCTCGCTCATGCCCAAATCCTGCATGCGCTTGAGTGCCAAATACTCAGCATTACCGCCAAGCAAAATGTCCGTACCACGACCAGCCATGTTGGTAGCAATCGTTATTGCTTTTAGCTTACCTGCCTGAGCTACAATCTCGGCTTCCTTTTCGTGATTCTTTGCGTTAAGTACATTATGCGGTATTTTTTCTTTTTTAAGAAGTTCGGATAATTCCTCGATTTTTTCTACATTGGTAGTACCTACCAATACAGGCTGTCCTCGCTCGTAACACTCGGCAACATCGGCAATAACCGCACGGAGCTTACCCGGGATAGTTGTGTAAATCTGGTCGTTCTCGTCAACTCTTTGACTGGGCAGGTTAGTCGGGATTGTAACAACATCCAGTCCGTAAATATCCCTAAACTCGCTTTCTTCAGTCTTTGCTGTACCCGTCATACCCGAAAGTTTAGAGTATAATCTAAAATAATTTTGGAATGTGATAGTTGCCAATGTCTTGTTTTCGTTTTGGATACGCACATTCTCTTTTGCTTCTATCGCTTGATGCAAGCCCTCGCTATAACGACGCCCAACCATCAGACGGCCCGTAAACTCGTCAACGATAATAACCTCGCCGTCATTTACGATATAGTCCTTGTCGCGCTTCATGATAAAGTGCGCGCGGATTGCATTGTTTATATAGTGGTTAATTTCGGTGTTTTCGATATCCGAAATGCTCTCTATTCCGTAATAACGCTCTGCCTTTTGGTTACCTTCCTCGGTAAGGTTTATAGCTTTTTTCTTTTCGTCAATCTCGTAGTCTTCTTCTTTTAGAGTGCGGGCAAAACGATTAGCTGTAACATAAGCGTCACTGGACTTGCCGCCCCTGCCCGAAATAATCAAAGGAGTTCTTGCCTCGTCGATTAGAATACTGTCCACCTCGTCGATAATCGCATATGACAGCTTGCGTTGAACCTTGTCTTGCTTGTAGAGCACCATGTTATCTCTAAGATAATCAAAGCCTAATTCGTTGTTAGTTGCATAAGTAATATCGCAGTTGTAAGCCTCGCGTTTAGCTTCGTTATCCATGCCCGCAATCGCAACGCCGACAG
Organism: Holotrichia oblita; assembly: GCA_023690525.1. NCBI lineage: Eukaryota > Metazoa > Arthropoda > Insecta > Coleoptera > Scarabaeidae > Holotrichia > Holotrichia oblita. The sequence continues at coordinate 16,652 of JALQSN010000126.1, read as the reverse complement.
TAAGTCCCAAAAACTTATGAACCTTACCCATCCATTCTGCGTCACGCTTAGCCAAGTAATCGTTGACGGTAACAATATGCACACCTTCGCCTTTTAGAGCGTTTAAATATGCAGGCAGTGTTGATACAAGTGTTTTACCTTCACCTGTGCGCATCTCTGCAATTCGTCCCTGATGCAGCGCTGCTCCGCCCATTATCTGCACTCTAAAGTGGCGCATGCCCAATACCCTGCTTGCCGCCTCACGGACAACAGCGAATGCCTCAGGCAAAATATTGTCCAGCGTTTCGTAGTTTTCATTTAAGCGTTTTTTGAAACTATCTGTCTGAGCCTTTAGCTCATCGTCACTCATGTGCTTATATTTGCCTTCCAGTTCATCAACTTTATCCGCAACAACGCTAAGCTTTTTGATATTCTTGCGGTTGTCGCTGCCCATTATAAAACTAATCAGTCCCATTATCTATTACATCTCTCCTAATAAAATTCGTTTAAATACTATATAATCTTAGCCAAAAATAAAATTTATATAATCAAATAATAAATGTAGTTATCCCTTTTCGCACTCCGCTTGCGTGAATTCGCTGTACTTGCCCAAAAATTTGAGCATACTCGCCTTGACTTGTAATTTGGCCAAAAACGCCGTCAGTTCCCCTGCTTGTCCCTCAAACATAAAGTCAACAAAAAAAATATATTTGCCTAAGCGGGTCTTTGCGGGTCGGGACTCAATCTTAGTCATATTAATACGGCTATCCGAAAACTCTGACAAAACTTCCAATAAGGCTCCGGGAGTATCGGCTGTTTCAAAAACTATGCCGCACTTATTCCCCTCAAAGCTGACCGAACGCCGAATAACCAAAAACCGTGTAGTATTAGAAGTATAGTCATTAATCCCGCTCTCTAGGATAACCGTACCGCCGACAGCTTGCCTTGCAATTGCCGCAACCGATTTATCCGTTATTTTTTTGAGTGCCTCGGATGTTGACTTTGCAGCACAAACCTCTGCATGCGGCAAACGCTCTTTTAAAAATCTTTTGCACTGTCCGATAGCTTGATAATGCGAATAAACTGTCTTGATATCGCTAAATCCTGCACCCTCAAGGCAAACAAGCGACTGCTTTATCGGCATAACAATCTCTCGGCAGACATAAACAGTCATCTGCGTCAAACAATCTAGCGTTTCGGCAACATTGCCCTCCACACTGTTTTCAACAGGTACAACCGCCTCGTCCGCCTTGCCGTCGAGTATTGCCTCAAAACACTGCCTAACGCTCTCGTAACCAATCAGATTATCGTCACTTTTTGCAATCGTTCTTGCCGCCGCAAAAGTATGACTATTTTCATCTCCAAAGCATGCAATTTTCATTTTACCATTTTATCACAAAAAGACCTGTTTTAGCAAGTCTTTTGGATAAATAAATATGTCGAATGCAAAAAGCAAATCTGATAAAAATTACTGCTAATTATTCAAAAGCTTTTCGACAAATTTGATATTTTCTAAATATGGAGTTTTGCTTCTTTCGACTCGCCAGCATTGTGCCATAACGGTTTCGACAAAATAACATTGTTTTATAATATTATTGTCAATGCCCAAAGCATTTGCAAAAAAATTTATCACCTTCAATATATTCTGCACATTTTTGCCCGACAGGCTTGTGTCATCACATTCGTTGATAATAAAACGCGGAATATCAAAAACAGGGTCCCCGACAACACCTTTAGGATCGATTAATCTATAACCACTTTGCCCCAGCAAAATATTATCGTGGTGCAAATCTCCATGCAAAAGCATCTGTCTGTTGTATTGCCTGCTTACATTTGCACAAATTTCTTTTGCTTTTTTCATATATAAATATAATTCCGTGTAATCGTGCAAATATAATTCTGCGCTAGCAACTAGTTTATTCATAGAATCAGTTGCGCTATTGACCCAACCGATATATGTCGGATACAGCTTTGGATTTTTAGGTGCAATATGCAATCCGCTATATAGCGACATAAAGACAGATAAACGCTTTTGCATATCCTTTTCTGCCCTTAACTGTGTTGCCGGAATTATTTGTTCAATCAATATTACCCAATTCTTTAAATCACAATCGAACACCCTGCAAAATTTTTTACCGTTGTACTCTAACAAAGTATTATACTCATTCTCAATACTATAAACTCCGCCGATTTTTAGTACAACATCGCCAAAAAGCTTTGAACTACATAAAAAAATGCAATTAAAAGAAAAATAATCAACAAGCTGCATTTTTTCCAAACTTTCCACCTATCAGCATAAAATACAATATCTCTTTTTAGTTTTTCATAAAAACTTTTGCCAAAGCGACTGATTATTTTATCTCCTTCGTATTTAGTAAAATTATAAATCATAATCTTCTTTAATTCCTCCCATCCAATTAAATCACTTAGTTATTCAATATAGACAGCCTCATATTAACCTCGTGTATATTATCTTCGCATACAGTTCCGTCTCTACAAAACCAAACTTTTCGTATAGCCTTTAGGCAACTTCGTTTTTGTTTTTTCTATTCTTATCATTCTTGCTACCTAAAAAATTTTTGTTACTAAACCATGATTATTACATTTTGACTACTCAATTATCTGATTGCTTATATCGCCGTAACTTTTACTTGACGGTGTGGCTGTTGCTTGTATCACGCTGACTAGCTTTTTGTCAAAATGAATATTGATTTCCTGTCCGCCAAAGCCGCTGGCATGGCATGCATTAGTCGATAACCACCACAACAAACCGTAGCCGACGTTTACAGCCGACGGCGTGACAGCCGCCTTGATATATTTGTTTGACACTATCTGCATATCGTTCCACTTACCGTCCTGCATCATAAGCAAGCCGATTTTTGCCATATCTTTTGCAGACAAATCCGATGTCGCATCTTCCCCATAAGACGGATATGCTATACCACATTTTGATATTGTCCACTTATCACTGGCAATGCCTAACAGACTGTAAAGCTTCTCGTTGCAAATGTCCCACGAAGTTCCGCCGATAGCCTTGCCAATAACAGCCGAAAGCAATATAATGTCCCATTCTTTATAAACAAATTTTGTTCCCGGCAAATCAGATATTTGAATGTCTGCAATATGTTCCAGCCAATTTCGGGAACGCCTTAGCTGTTCAAACATCGGGCAGTGATAGTGTATGCCGCTGTTCCAGTAAATGCCTGACGACATAGTCAAAAGATGACGAATTGATATTAGCCTATGATACGGGCTAATATTACAATTAAACTGCGGCAGATAATTGCATATCGGCTCGTCAATACTTTTTATCAAATCCATATCAAGGCAAATACCCAAAGTCAATGACAAAATACTTTTCCATACTGACTTTATTTGATTGCGGCTGTGTTCATCAAATTTGTTATAGTACCGTTCAAAAACCAATTCATTGTTTTCGTATACCAATACAGAGTTAATAAGGCGGTACCGTTTTGCTATTATATATTCGTCTAGATTGTTCAAAAATACTTTATTCATCTCAAAAACCGGCCAATAATAGATTTTGTGTTATTTTTTAGTTCTTTTGGAGTGCCGAAGGCTATAATATAACCACCGTCCGAGCCGCCGCCCGGACCCATCTCGATAATATAATCGCAATTAGATAAAACTGACGGGTCATGTTCGGTTACTATTACAGTGTTACCGCTGTCAACCAATTCCTGCATTAGTCCAATCAAGCGTTTAGTATCCGAAAAAGATAATCCGGTGGTAGGTTCGTCCAAAATATATACATTGTCTTTTATACTCCCCGTTTTGCCAAGCTCCGTCGCAAGCTTTATTCTTTGAGCCTCGCCGCCTGATATTGTCGGAGTCTTTTGTCCAAGCTTTATATATCCCATTCCTACCCGCTCAAGCGTTTGCAACATTTTGACTATTGATTTATCCTTACCCGCAAAAAACTTTAATGCGGCAGAAACGCTCATTTCTAAGATATCACGAATATTTTTGCCGTCTATCATAACAGCCATTGTCTCAGCAGCAAAACCCGAACCTCCGCATGCGTCACATTCCAAATCAATAAAATTGCCCATTCCCACATGATAGTGTATCTCACCGTCACCCTTACAAGCACGGCAACCACCTTTAGAATTAACAGTAAACATTCCCGCATCGAGTCCGCTAGCCCTTGCAAACAGCATGCGTATCTTATCAAAAACTCCTGTGTATGTTGCCGGACAGGAAGTACGGCTTCTGCCGATAGGCTTTTGGTCGATAATAACGCATTTTTTTATATGTTCCGTACCATAAACTTCTGTGTCCAAACATTCGCCAAAACTCTCATCTACCTCTGCGTCATTTTCCTCATCATCACCGCAATCCATTTTATTTTTAAGTGTTTCTTTTAGCTTTGGCACAAGAGTATTCGAAATCAAACTTGATTTGCCGCTGCCCGATACTCCCGATACACCGACTAGAAGTCCTAGCGGAATATCTGCCGATACATTGCGGAGGTTATGAATGCTGCAGTTCTTCAGGGTCAGCAGTTTAGCCGGGTCAACGAGCTTATATTCGGTTTTTAGCGGCATTGTGTCAGCATTCTTTAAAAACGGTGAGGTCATGGAGTTTTCGCAGTTAATAAAATCATCGTATGTCCCTTGAAAAATACGCTCTCCGCCAAACTCGCCCGCGCGGGGACCAAGGTCTATCAGATAATCTGCCGCCCTCATAAAGTTTTCGTCATGCTCAACTGCAATAACTGTGTTGCCGCGATTGATTAGATTTTTGATAATATCTATCAGCTTTTGTTTTTCAACTTCGTGCAAGCCTATTGTCGGCTCGTCAAAAATAAATATAATAGAATCCATCTCAGCTATAATATAGCTTGCAAGAAAAAGCCTCTGTATCTCTCCGCCAGACAAGGTAGGTATCGGACGGGACAATGCCAAATGATGCAGTCCAACATCAACCATGCACTCAAGTTTTGTAATGATTTCGTCCAATAATCTTTTACCTGGCAAATCATTGTTTTTCAGAAAATCAAGCAAATCACGAATATACATGTTTTCAAGTTCTGTAATTGTTTTGCCATTTATTGTAGTATGAGATGCTTGTTCGCTTAAACCTGTGCCGCCGCACTTTGAACAATTTCCGATAATTCCAAACTCGTTATGGCTAATTAGTCCTTCCCAACGCAGTCCTCTTTCAGCCGCTACCAACGCCCCATATTTAAAAGCAACTAATGCCTCATCAGAAAGCGAACCTAATTTCTCATTCCCTGTCAAATTATATGTACGGCAAAATGACTGCCATCTGATGCGCGGACCGCCTTTTGCATTATAGACCATAGAACCGATAACGATATCTTCAGAAAATGATTCAAAATATTCTGTATTCAAAAACTTTTCCCTGCCTGTTCCCAAGCACCTTATGCACATTCCCTTTGCAGAATTTCGTTGAAACATTGCCATATCCAGCGGCAACCCGTCGTCGTATTCGGGGGCGCGTGTGCCGTAAGAAGCAAACAACATGGCAAGCATTGCACTGATTTTTGTTCTTGTTCCCACAGTCGAACGCGGATTTGATTGTCGCGTTATACGCTGTTCTACCGCCACCGTAGGCGACAGTCCCGTAATGCTCTCGAAACTAGGAACACTGTCAACCATAAACTGCGTATTCGAAAACATAAGATACCTTCTTTTGCCTTCCTCATATAGCGTATCAAAAGCAAGACTGGACTTCCCGCTGCCCGAAACTCCGGTGATAACAGTAAGCCTTCCCTTAGGAATTTCGATATCAATATTTTTTAAATTATGTATTCTGGCACCCTTGATTTTAATGTTATTTTCCATTAGTAATTCTCACTTTTTTTTATTATTTTATTTTACAAAAATCAGTGTTCAAAAAGCATTTCATCCAAACCATTTCAAAATACTTCTGTAAATACACGCTACACCGCCTTTATTCGCCCGTATCAGCCCAATAACTCTTCTCTAATAAAAAATGCGTACCACAATTTGCCCGCCACAGGCACAAGCAAAAATACAAAGCCCTGCCGAATAACCAGTCGTTATCCCTCCAGCACAAGCGTAAACGGTCCGTCATTTTCTGCATATACATGCATGTGCGATGCAAACCTTCCGTTGGCTACTTTTACAAATTTGTCTCGGCAACACTCGGTAAAATATTCGTACAGTTCCTTTGCCAATTCTGCACCCGCCGCACCCGAAAAACTAGGACGGTTCTGCGAGCAATCCGCCATAAGCGTAAACTGTGACACTATCAAAACTTCGCCGCCCACATCTTTCGCTGACAAATTAGTCTTGCCGTTTTCGTCCGCAAAAATCCTAAGGCGGGATATCTTGTCCGCAAATTTTGCCGCTAGCTCATGTGTATCACCTTTTGCAACACCAAAAAAAATCACATAGCCCTTACCTATACTGCCGACAATCTCACCGTCTACCTTAACCTCTGCCCTATTAACTCTTTGCAAAACAATTTTCATTTAATATCCTCGAAATCTGATTAATAATATCTTAGCATATAACTTCAATAAAAGCAAATATAGCTTAAAACTTTTGCCCTCTCTTTTTCACAAAGCATAGACAAAACATTTAGCTTTTGCTATACTAAAACAATGAATGATATAACTTTTAAAATAGACAATGCAATGTTTAATTACAGAGTGTCTGCACTAATTATACATGATGACAAAATATTGCTAATCAAGCATGATAACAAGCCGTACTATATTACCGTAGGCGGCAGAGTGCAACTAGGCGAAACCTCCGCCGAAGCTGTCTTGCGTGAAGCAAAGGAAGAAACAGGACTAGACTTTGTCATAGACCGCTTTGGCTTTATCCACGAAAACTTTTTTACCGAAAAGTATTTGTCAAAGCAATTTCACGAAATCAGCTATTACTACTACCTACTACCGGATCCCAAAATTGATTTGGTCAGCAAAAATTATTCAAGCGATAACTTCTTTCAAGAGTGTCCAAACAATCACCTAATTTGGACACCCCTAGAGCAACTAAAAGATACGCCTCTACTCCCTGAATTCCTAAAAACAGAACTCCTCAAAAATCACAAAACCATAAAGCACATAATTACAAAAAATTAAGGAGTCAAGCACAATGCCCACCGAAAACATTTACAAAACTACTGCATGGTTGTATGATGTGGATACCCGTCCAAACCTTCATGAAGATATTCCGTTCTATCTAGATTTTGCCAAAGCACAAAAAGACGAGGTCTTAGAGTTAGGCTGCGGCACAGGCAGAGTTTCGCTTGTACTTGCCAAGCACGGAATAAAAACAACAGCACTAGATTTATCAGACGAAATGCTAGGTATTTTTAAACAAAAATTATCAAACCAAAAAGATTGGCAAGAAAAGATTTCTATAGTCAAAGGTAATATGGCAAGTTTTGACTTGGGCAAAAAATTCTCGCTAGTCATCGCCCCTTTTAGAGCATTCCAATCCTTGACCGACGATAATGATATCGCAAACTCTTTACAATGCATCAACAATCATTTGTCCGATGATGGTATTTTTATTATTAATATGTTCAATCCCTATCCCACTATGGACGAAAGCTGGTGCAGCGGCGAAACTATACAATGGCAACGCCTGGACGAGTCAACTGGCAACTACATTGTAAAGAAAAATATCAATGACAAAATAGACACCCAAAACCGCATAATCTATGTAAAACAAATCTATCAAGTAACAAGTAAAGACGGCAAAACCGAAAACTATTTGGACAATCTAAAACTAAAATATTATTATCAACCGCAAATAGAAGAAGCTCTAACAAAAGCCAACCTAAAAATAGTCGATAAATATAGTTGGTATGACAAAACACCATTAGAATCCCAACGAAGAGAAATAATATTAGTTTGCACTAAAAATAGATTTAACTAATTCACTAATCTTTCCCCTTCAAAAAACAACAGCCCTTATAAAAATTCAGACTAAGTCATTTATAATAAATGTTCTCTACATTTCCAAAGACCACATCGGTACTTACGCGCTGCTCAAATCCAAATAATTCAAGACCGCATCAACTCAACCCTCGGCTTGAACTGTCTCACAACCTAATATTGATTTTAAGGGTGTCGAACGAACGGTTTAACCATTTAGGAATTATTGAGAGATTTCGCCAGCGCCCTATGAATGACGATTTCAAACAAAAAAATGTCAAAAAATAAAGCAAAATTTCGTGAGGCAACCCTAAAGCTATCAACAAAAAAACATAAGTAACTAAAAAAAATTTTAATAAGTGGGACACTTTACTCTACAATCTACACAGCCCATAAAATAAATAAATTCAATTTTTTTCTTGACAATTCCCCTCTAATCCTTTATACTATGCTAGTTAACAATTTGGAGTGGTACCCAAGAGGCTCAAGGGGCGCCCCTGCTAAGGGCGTAGACGGGTAACACCGTGCGAGGGTTCAAATCCCTCCCACTCCGCCATCAACTAAATACGGAGGAATATCGAAGCGGTCATAACGAGGCGGTCTTGAAAACCGTTTGACGGAAACGCCACGGGGGTTCGAATCCCTCTTCCTCCGCCAAATGCATCCCCAGACGAACACCCGTTACTTAAATGATTTAACGGGTGTTCTTATTTGGAGTTAGACATATCATAACTTTAAAATACTATTTTCGTTTAATATTGTAAATACTATTTTTATGAACTACCAAGGGGTATAGAATGAAAAAGAAAATAGCTTGTATATTATGCTTATTATTAATCATTTGTGTTCCGACAACAATAATTTGTTTAGCAGAAAGCACACCGAACAATCAAATTTCTTTGGATGATAATGCGCGTCTTCAAAAAAATAATTATGACACTTGTAATGCCCGAAGTCGATAAAGCTGTCAATAGCTATTATTCGGAATACTTAACCGATTTACCTCTTGTAGCGGCTTTTTTGCCTAGCAGTAAAATCATGGAATTAAAAACTAATGACGGTAATTCAACCTATCAAATAACTATAGAGGTTTCTCCTTATATAGGGCCGCATAATGCCGTAGGAACAGACAAAATAGTTTTGTATATTGATGCCAGCGGAAATGTGGAAGTAAAAAAATATGAACATATAAAAACATATGATTTAGCACCAAACTACAAAGATATTCTTAAAAAACCATTCCCTCAATCATAATTCAACTCGTATCAAAATGGCATTTATAGCGTCAATAAACCCTCCTTAACAAATTAGTCGAGGAGAGTTTTTTCGTGTCATACAATCAAAAAAAGTACCAAAAAGAGTTATTAAAAGGGGTATTTTTGAGGGGCTGCGGAAAACATTTTTTAAGCATTTTACTTCTCTCTGCCAACAAGATAATCCATGCTTACTTTTAAATAATCTGCAAGTTTTATTATACATTCTATGTGCGGCATCCGTTTTTTATTAAGCCAACTGTCAAAATTACCTTTGAATAGTATTTTATCCTTTACTAATTTATATTGAGAAATTTTTTTGTTCCGCAAGCACTTTTCTAAGTTGCATATCAAATGGCGGGCATTCTTTATAGTCGTTATTAGTATAGCCGTCAGAACGCCCAAATAAATAATCAAGTGAACAGTTGAAAAAATCCGCGATTTTTATAGCAGTCGGCAACATTAAACTTTTCTCATCTTTTAACCATCTGTATATAACTGACGCATCAGAAAATTCAAGATATTCAGCTAAAGTTTTTGCCTCTACAGATTTTTCTTCCATCAATTCTTTTAATGTATTTGCAAAGGTATTCATATTTTATATTATACCTAAATTAGACCATAGTAAATATATTTAGGTCTGGTTTAGGGTTTGTAATGAATATGCTTGACATTGGTCTTATTTAGGGATACACTAGCATCATCGGAGGTATAAATAATGGAAGAAGAAAAGAAAAATAATAACGGCAAGCGATGCTATAATTGTTTTTGCTATCGCTGTCATTTTACAAAAGGCTATATGAAGTTAAACAGAGAAAAAACAGGATATTGTATTGACGGTGATAAAGTAGTCGGACACAAAGATACTTGCGGGCATTGGCGAAGTAATGCAGGTTATAAGCGTAGAATGAGTGAAGTTTCCATCAAGACATTAAATGAAACGATAGCAATGCTAGTTGAGATAACAGGCGTCATAAAAGATGATATTGAAAATAAAAACTTAAGTGTTTTGGCGCGGGAAAGGCTTAACAAAAAGTTAGACGAAATTGAAGCCGAGCTTGAAAAAGAAGATGATTAAATTGCTTAATTTTCATTTTACTCCTTGCGAAAGTTCCCGCTCCCCGCGTATGGGCAAGTTTAGCATTTTAGCGTAGAATAAAGCGTTAAAAAAATGATAAACTTGCTTTGGCAGATGTCGGCATTATTTTGAAATTCAATAAAAACTCAATTAATGTATGAAAAAATGATTTTTTTGTGATTATAGGAAAAAATGCGCGTCTAAAGACATTAAAAATAAAATCAAATTTGATAGCATATTTTCTACATAAGTGGTGCAAACAATCGTAAAAAAGAAAGCCAGATGCGATTAAAAATATTGTGTTTTTTTAAATCTTCTATTTTTATTTCTTTGGATTCATAGAAAGTGTTGTGAAAATCTTTAGATATAGATTGCAAAGCAGGGGTTTGTGCTAAATAAGCCGCACTTTCATATTGTTGGTAAAAGCTGCGAAAATCCATATTTATTGAGCCTACGACGGCACACTCATCGTCTGAGAGCATTACTTTGCTATGTAAAAAACCTGGTGAATAAATATAAACCCGTACACCGCTTGCAATCATTTTTTCGGCATTTAAACGGCTTAGGGAATAAACTATCTTTTTATCGGGTATTCCTGGTAGTATTATCCTTACATCGACTCCGCTCTGTGCTTTGGCTTTTAGCTGAGACATAATCGCATTGTCTACTATAAAATAAGGCGTCATAATATAAAGCGATTTTTGAGCGTTTGCAATAATATTGCTATACACTTCTCGTCCTAGCTTCTGTACTTCGCTTACGCCGTCGGCATACGGAATAATTACGCTGCCGTTGTTCTCATTGCCGGTTTCAGTCATATTTAGAAAATGTTCATAATCGGGTTTTTCTTTTGACGAATATTCCCACATCCTCAAAAACATCAATGTCAAGCTTTTTACCGCACCGCCCTCGATTCTAATCGATGCGTCTTTCCATGTGCCGAACCTCTCTTTTGCGTTAATATATTCGTCTGCAATGTTAGTGCCGCCGACATATCCGGTATGTCCGTCAATTATCAGAATTTTGCGATGGTCACGGTAATTCATCAAGAAGTTAACCCACGGAATAATCGGCTCGAAAGCAACAATTTTTATTCCGCATTTTCTTATTCTTTTTACCTTTTTTAGGCTTAAAGTGCCATGACTGCCTAAGCCGTCAATAACAATTCTTATGTCTATCCCCTGAGCCGCTTTTTCTTTCATAATTGCAAAAAGCGCATCGGAAAGATGACCGTCCTCCATAATAAAAAAGTCTAAGAAAATAAACTTTTCCGCTTTTTTCAGCCTGCTAAGTACATCCTCAAAAAAAACTTCTCCCATTGCAAAATATTCAGCCTTCCCGTTGTAGAAGGGCACATAATCCGAAGTGTTTTGTATAAAGTTACAATCTTGTTGTATTCTCGGCGGCAAATCTTTAGGTATCGGCATTTTTTGCAAAAACTTAGTATTATTGTTGATTCTCTTTATGCGGCGGGATTTCATGGGCGTTGCGCTTATTTCGCCTGCAAGCAAATAGACAAAAACAGCAACAGGCGCTAAAATAAGTAAAAAGAGTATCCATGCTATTTTGCTGTCATAATTCTTATTACTTACGGAAACGCGGCAAGCAAAAACAATACCAAGCCCGTAAGGAATAAACAAAAACCACAAAAACATCATTATGAACTGAGTATAAATAAAAGCTAAAAAAGCAAGTTCAAGCAAAATTAAAAACAGTATCAGTATTATCCGTTTGAAAAAATTGCCCTCCTTTCCGCTTCGGATAATAAGCTCATGTGTTTCCATCTTATGTGTTTTCGCATTATAAGAAGGTATTTTTGCTGTTACCGGCTTAATCGCTTCTTTTGCTTTATGCGCTTCTTTCTTAATTAAATCTATTTGAGGTGTTTCCATTTTTTCCACTCTTTTCTTAATATTTTTACAAGACTTATTACCGGCAGGTTGTTAAGCGTTATTCTTTGGGGGATATTGCAATGGCGCGGGTTTCCCCACGCCACGCAACGCTTAAGATTATTTTTTCTTACTTAAGATTTGATTACCCGTCGTGTTTCCCGCTTCGATTTCTTCCATTTGAATTTTTTGTTTTTCTAAAGGTGAAAGATTTGCATATTCGTGCTGTTCTAAGAACATTTCCTTCGCGTCCGCAGGAGTTACCTTCACTGCTTTATGACGCGCCTTTGTAATCTCGTGCTGGCTCTTCGCGTGGTCTTTGATACCTTCCACGACTTTTCCTATTACATTTTTTTCCTTACTCATTTTTGTGTTCTCCTTTTTATTTTTTATTGTTACGCTTTACGCGGTAACTACGATACTGTGCGCTTCCCCACAAAGGTCGGCTAATTCGTCCTTTTTCTTTTCAATAAGCGGGTTCATTTTGGCTGTTTGTTTTTTGACAAGCTTTGTGTGAATCGGATATACTGTCGCGGCAAGAACGCCGCCCGCTACGCCGAGCGCAATTCCGACAATAACAGCCCAAAGCGTCAACGGCTCAAAATTGAACATTGCAAGACTCATTCCGCCGCCGAAAATAAGAGCGGCTATGCTGCCAAAAATAATTGCAAATATTAATGCGCCTTTTTTCTTGTTCTGTTCTAATTCGGTAATCCTGTTCACGCCGTCCTCGATACGTACTTGCAAGCGGACCAATTGCTCTTTGTTTTTAATGTTGCGGTCACGCTTAAATGTAAGAGTTGTATTTAACATGCCTTCTGATTGTTTTTCAAGCATCCAACCCAAGCTAGCATATCGGTCTGCGGTTTCGTTTGCGTTACGGCCGCTCACCGTGACAGTCATATATTCATAGTTCTTGTAATTATTTTGTTGCTCCATTTTTCTACCTCCTTTTGTCCTTGGCGGACTTCTATGTTTTAATTTATGTTTCCATTGTACTGGTTCAATGTAAAATCAGCGTAATCTGAATATAAAATTAATATAAAATATTAATTTTGGTCGCCTGCCTCATTCGGTCATGCAAAAGCAAGCTTTTGCGCGACTCTCACTTCGTTGACGAATAAAATCGGTGTAATATTTTTCGGCTGCCAGAGCTTCATTCGGCTATGCCAAGTCACGCTTTTTCAATATAAAGGTTGAGAGCCAGCCAATCCCGAAGAATCCAATCCCTGCTACCGCAATAGTCATTAAGAGCGTGAGGAAAGTCGAATTAAGCGGCACCGCAATACTTGCTACGGGGTAAAAAACTATTCCTGCGGCAAAGGTCGCTATAATCGTAACCCAAAGCCTTTGCTTGAAAAGTACAGCGAAGGTAAGATACAGCGGCACAAACAAGCCCATTAAAAACGCTTTTGAAAGCAGGCACAGCAATAAATTACCGACATTCGCATCGCCTAAAGAAAATGATTTGCCCATAATTGCGCCGACTAAAATTGTGATTAATGTATAGGACGCAATCATACACACACCGCCAAACAGACCAACTATGGTTTTTGAAACGATGTAGTCGGATTTTTCCGCGTGAACTGTAAAAATGTTTTTTACGAATCCGCTAGAGTAATCGTGGGCTACAAATATCGAGATTAGAAGTGCGGCAAAGATAAACAGCATATTTATATTCGCCATATTTGCAAAATCCATGAATCCGGCTGTGCTTCCGCTGTGCTTTTCAATCATCTGCCAGACATTATCAAAAACCATTCCCACTTCGCCGGTTTGCGGATTTTCCATGCCACCCATCCCAAGTACCAAGGCAGGTATACATGCCGCCACAACTATCATGATATAAAAGATAGGCGTTCGGAAAAGCCTGTAAAAATCCAATCTAAGCATAGATTTGATTCGTTTGCTAAATTTAGGCGTTTCAAAAACATTGCGCTTATCTACTGTAGTTTGCTTTTCCATTACGCTGTCCTCCTCTCACTCATAAGCCTGATATAATATTCTTCAAGGCCTATCTTTTTGTATGCAATTTCTTTAACCGCTACGCCGCTCTTGACCAGATACTCGTTGGCGATTTCCGCTTCTTTTTCGTCGTAAATGCGGATGCCTTCCTCTTCGGCGTCAACTTCCTTATACTTTCTTTTTAGAAACTCCATGGCTCTCGGCGTGTCTTTTACTTTGACAAAAACAAACTGACGCCACTCGTTGCTCATTTCTCCAGCAGTCATCTCCTTAATTAGCGTCCCATTTCGGATGATACCGTAATGCGTGGCTATTTTTTCTAATTCACCAAGCACATGGGAGCGACCAAGATTGTGATGCCGTGCTTTTGGTTTAGCTCAATCATTGTTTCGCGCACAATTCTCACGCCGTCCGAATCTAAGCCATTGATAGGTTCGTCTATGATTATTAGCCGGGGATTTCCGAGCAAACTTTGCGCGACGCCGATTCTTTGTTTCATGCCCAAAGAACATTGCTTGAACTTGCGCGTTGCCGCCGATTCCATGTTTACGAGTTTTAAGACACGCATAACTTCCTCTTGCGGATTTTCGATGCCAAGGTTCAATGCCTGCATCATTAGGTTTTGATAGACCGTGCTGCCCGGAAAGCAAGCGGGATTTTCAATCATCACGCCTATTCTTGCTCTTACTCCCGCATCGTTATAATCTTTGCCGAACAGCTTAATCTCGCCACCGCTCTTTACGAGCAATCCGGCAAGCAGTTTTTGTGTTGTCGACTTCCCCGAACCGTTTTCGCCGATAAAGCCGTAAATCGCGCCTTCAGGTACTTTTAGGTTAAGGTTGTTAACCGCAAGAAAACCACCAAAGCTCTTGGTCAAATTGTTTGTTTCTATTGCGTACATATAATGCCTCCTGTTTTTTATTTCTTGATTTATTTATGCTTTCATTTTATTAGACATAAGTCATATAAACATAACGCGAATATAAAATCGGTATAAAACAAAAAAGCCCTGCGCCTTAAAACGCAGGGTAAGCATTGTTCATTTGTATAATAGATTCTTACTTTTGCTTATCTTTAATATATTTATTAATCATGCTAAAACAAATTACTCCGGCGATAGAACTGAAAAAAACACCTCCTAAGCCGCTTGCTAATTTAGCATATTGCTCTCCGACATAATAAAGAATAGCTCTTTGCGTTAATGCCAGCGCAATTAGAGAGTTAGCGGTGTCGGCAAGTTTAATGTGATGAATAATCAGGCTATGGTTTTTTCGGGTTCTTATTGCCTGTACCGTATTAAGCACTATTTTTACAAATGCCGCGCCTGCTGTAAACAGCAAAATCCACAAGGTATAATGCGAGGGATTTTCCTCATAAAAAAAGGTACTAACAATCACAAAGCTAAAATGTAAAAATGTCATGATACTAGCGCAAATTGCAATATTATTCGCAGCTCGCTTTTCAAGTTTTATTATTTCGTCTGTTCTCTCTAGTCCGTTTATACGGTTATAATTTTTTAAGCCGAACCATTTGCTTATACCTAAAATAATACTGTACGAGCCGGTTATGCCGATATAAAAAGATAATTGTACCGTACTGATTATTGATGCCGCCAAGCCATATATTAAGCTGTACACCATTGTTACAAAAATAATCGGCAGGAGCTTTATTAAATCGGGAACATCCGCAAAAAAGACTTTTATTTTGCCCTTCATTTTTCACCTTTTATTCTTTGGGAAGTATGACCGTAAATGTGCTGCCTTCGCCTTCCTTACTGGTAACGGTTATTTGACCTTCGCATAACTTTATGATGCGCTTGACAATTGATAACCCCAAACCATGTCCTTTACCGGTATGGGAGGTTTCAGCCTGATAATACCGTTCAAAAATATGTCCCATTACCTCTTTGCTCATGCCTATACCCGTATCTTGTATAGTTACAACAATATTATCTCCGAACTCTCTCAACATTATATTAATATCTCCGTTTTTAGGCGTAAACTTGATTGCATTCGACAATAAGTTATGCCATACACTTCCCATAAGGTTTGCGTTGCCGGTATATTCTGCATCGGGTAAGTCGGCAGAAACATTAATACTTTTTGCTGACCATGCGTTTTCGAGAGCAATTGCCGTTTCCTGTATCTGCCACCCAAGGTTATACGGCTTTTTATCCGTTATTATTTCTTGCGTATCGATTTTGCTTAAGAATAAGTTGTTTGCCGCAAGCTCGGCAAGCCTTTCTGATTCCTTATAAATAATTTCAATATATTTTTTCTTTTTTTTCCTCGGTTAAATTGCCGTCGAGGAGCATTTTTGAAAAGCCGTTTATCGATGCCACGGGCGTTTTTAATTCATGTGAAAAATTATCCACTATCTCTCTTCGCAATTTTTGTATCCCGGCTATCTCGGCAGCCATCTTGTTGAAATCCTCATAAATTTTTGTAAATGCACCCGCGCCGGCTGTCGGAACATACGCATACTCAATTTCGCCGCTTGCCACTCCGTTCATTGCTTTGGATAAAATTCCAAAATGCTTTCTTACCGTTTTTGCTATAATAACGGTCACTGGTACCGCTACTGCA
>JALQSN010000125.1:0-121198 GCA_023690525.1 Holotrichia oblita | reverse complement strand
ACCTTGCTCTTTGCACCGGACGCGCTAGTTTGAAAGTTGCCTGCCATAGCTGCCAGCATATCATTGGCCACCGGGTTCAGGCTGTACAAAATCGTTTTCGGTAATTGCCCCTCTTTTGCCAAAGCATCCAGTAGTCGAGACAACGCAAATGCAAACGGCTCGTCGGAGATACTGTCAAAGCCAGTGTCGGGGCCAATGGCATATAACATTTGGGTATTATTATTTCTCAGTGCGCTCATATGCAACTGCATCACCCAGCCCATAGCAGCATATTTCCTGCCCAAATCTACCAGCAAACCCGTTTTATAGCGGTTGATCTCCTGAGCAAGCAACGTCTGCCCCGCCAATGCCTTTTGAACAATTCCGTTTCGTTCCTCTTGGCTGCTTTCGGCATACACGGGTGGTTCTAGCGAGTGGTCTGACAGCTTACAGCCGACAGAGCCAAAAAAATCGATCCGTGCATATAGCGCGTTGACAATATCCTCATAATTTTTGATTGATATTCCCGAGATGCCAGACAACTTCCTTATGTATTCACAAAAGTCGTTATCTTCAATCGCCAGCGCCTTCGACGGCCGAAAAGTTGGCAATACCTTGCAATGCAGCCCCATGTCTTTAATCTTGAGATGGTGTTCTAAAGAATCCGCTGGGTCGTCCGTGGTACAGATCACCTCTACCTTAAATTTTTTCAAAATATGCAAGACATCAAAGCTGTTTTCATTGATTCTGCTATTGCAATGCGCCCATACCTTCTGGGCTGTCTTTTTGCTCAAGATCAAGTCACAATCAAAATACCGTTTCAGCTCTAGGTGTGTCCAGTGATAGAGTGGGCTACCGATACAATCCTCTATGGTTTCGCACCATTTTTCAAACTTTTCATAATCAGGAGCGTCGCCGGTGATATACTTTTCGCCAATTCCGTTGGCCCTCATCAACCGCCATTTATAATGATCACCGCCAAGCCAAAGCTCTGTAAGGTTTTGAAATCTTTTATTTTCTGCGATTTCTTTTGGATCCAGATGACAGTGGTAGTCTATCACTGGCAAATCAGTAATTTTCTGGTACAGGGTTTTTGCTGTTTCACCATGCAGCAAAAAGTTTTCATCCATAAATTTCATTTTACGATCTCCTTTCACCTTCCGTTTTATCCCTTTTCCGCGACAGCAAAAATCCTTGGACAGAGACTGGGTACGTTTTCCGCCAAATGCGCAATCTGCATAATAGCATTTCTTTTAATAACATCCTTCCAAGCGTCTTCAAAATCCCCCGTCACCCATGCCGGCCCGATCACACCCTTCAATGTTTTAAACCGCAGACCGGACTCTCTGATTTCATCTTCCAGCTCTTCAGGAAGATGAAAAAAAGCGTTATCCAACGAATTTGCGCCATAGCTGTACCGAAAGCCTGTATCTACCTCTTTTTTTACTCTTTCCAGAAATGCGGGATCATAAAAGTTTCCGGAATGTATTGCATAAAACAGTGTCGCATACCGTGTGATGCTATAGCAGACCATAACCCCGCCGGACTTAAGGACTCTTTTTGCTTCCCGCAGGGCGCCGATTCTGTCGTCCCTTCTCTGTAGATGATACAGGGGGCCACTCAAAAAGACCGCGTCAAAAAAACGATCCTCAAAAGGTAGGTTTAATGCGTCACCCACAATCAGCTTGTCAGTATCATTATAATTTAACTGTATCGCCCTTTCCCTTGCCTCAATGATATGCTTGGGCACCAAGTCCAGCAAATATCCATCATACCCGGCCGCCTTCATCAAAAATACATATTCACCCGTGCCGCCGCCGATATCGCAGACCTTGGCCGGAGAATCAGGCAGATATCTCAAAAGCAGCTCCGACATATGTGCAAATTCCAACTGCCCAAACGTAGATTTCAGCCGATCTTTCTCGTTAATGCCATTGTAATATTCGATAACCAGTTTTTTCCGATCGTTAAAATTGGGAAGATTCGGAATCATGGCAACACCTCCGCTAGCCCTGCTTCACATTCAGCGAATTCAAATATTCAGACCATTTTTCATCCATTGCACGGTCGGTAATAATGCAGTCGACCGCTTGAATGTCCGTAAGTTTGGTAAAGGCGACTTTATCAAACTTTGTATAATCTGCCAGAAGGATTTTCTGTTTTGCCGCGCCCAGCATGGCTTTTTTAACCTCGACCTCGTGTTCAGAATCGGTCACACCCTTAGCCATATCCACTCCTTTGCAGGAAACCAGTGTTTTGTCTACATTATAACTACAAATTGTCTTTTCCGCGTTTCTGCCAATGAGCGACAGAGATGATTCTCGTAATATACCACCGGTAGAAATAATGGCGATATCCTTGTAGTCCGACAGTTCCAGTAAAAGTTCTACTGAATTAGTAATCAGCGTCAGCCTTTTCTTAGTTTTTAGAAGCTTGGCAGCCTCCAAAACCGTTGAGGAAGAATCCATCATAATAGTGTCGCCATCCTCGATCAGCGCTGCCGCTTTTTTAGCTATAATCATCTTTTCCTCTTTGTTAGAATGCTCGCGGATTTTAAAAGGCAAATCCTTGTTTAGGCTTTGTACAAACACAGCACCGCCGTATGTTTTTTTGACATACCCATCTTTTTCCAGCTTTTCCAGGTCGCGCCGGATGGTTTCTTCTGTCACCTTATATTTTTTACTTAACTCGGATACAATTACGCTTTGTTCTCGCTGTATGGTTGAAAGGATTTCATTACGTCTTTCAATTGCCAGCATGTATTCACCGCCCCTAATCCGGCATAGGAATCGTTTATAAATTCTCCTTTATTCAGCGATTCCATAGATTTGTTGCCCAAATGAATTTTTAATAATTTCCCGGCCTTGCGCTAGGCTGTCTATCACGCCGATAGCTTTCAGCTGCATAATAATATTACCCAGTACCGAGCCTTCCACTGGGCCTGCAATTACCTTTTTTCCTGTGGCTTTACTGGTCAGCTCACATAAGAATTCATCCTGTATACCACCGCCAATCATATTGATGCATTGCAGATGGATACCGGTTAATTTTTCAATATCCGCTACCGCTGTTTGATATTCCCCAACCAACCCTCTATAAACGGATATTGCCAGTTCTCCCATTGTCTCTGGCTTCCCTTGTCCGTGTTCCACACAGTACGCCTGAATTTCTTTTATCATATTCAGAGGCGCCATAAAACGGTTATCCGAAATATCTATCACAAAACCATTGTCCTGCGCCTGTCTTGCTTGGGCGATAATATCAGGAAAGGAAAGCTTTGCGTTGTTTTCGTTCCAGGATTTGCGCAGCTGTTGCAAAATCCATAGACCGTTGATATTTTTTAGGAACCGGATTTTATTTTCAACACCTCCTTCGTTAGTATAATTATATTTAAAGGTATCGTCATTAATTAACGGCTTATCCAGCTCTACGCCCAACAATGACCATGTGCCACAGCTTAAAAACGCAGATGTGTGTGAATCTTCGAACGGGGTTCCTGCTACCGCCGACGCGGTGTCATGGCTACCTACGGCGATGACATTCACCTTGCATATGCCTGTTTCTTCTACAATCTCATCAGTCAACTGCCCAATAATGCTGCCCGGCAACACCTGTTCGCAGAATAGCCCGGGGTTAATGCCAAGCCTTTGCATCACATCAGTCAGAACAGTTCTTTTTTCAGCGTCAACCAACTGCCCTGTCGTAGATAGGCTATATTCGTTTCTTTTGACACCGGTCAGAAAATAGTTGAATAAGTCAGCCATCAAAAGAATTTTATCCGCTCCTGCTATAATCTCGGGGCGCATTTGATAATCGGCGTACAACTGGAATATCGTGTTAAACTCCATGAACTGTATTCCGGTTTTGCTATACAACTCTTTGAGCGGAACAATCTTTCCAACCTTTTCGATCAGACCCGCAGTCCTTTTGTCTCTATAGTTAATCGGCATACCAATGAGATTACCATGCTTGTCTATCAAGCCATAATCTACACCCCAGGTGTCAACCCCAATACCCTGTATAGGGATATTTAGCGCGGCAGCTTTTTTTAAACCTTCCTTCATTTCGAAGAACAGGCGGAAGGTGTCCCAGTAATATACTCCATTTACTCTAACCGGTTCATTCCCAAACCTATGCAACTCTTCCAGCTCAATTTTACCATCCGCAAAACGGCTTAGGATCAGCCTGCCACTGGAAGCGCCCAGATCAAACGCCAGATTATTAATCGAATCCATATCATCATCACCCGTAATTTTTATTATAGAACACTGGATCAAGCAGAAAAACCGGTAGTGTGTTTTAAGATCAAGTCCTTGGGATAGCACCTCAAGGACTTGATCTTTCACGCCAATAATCTTGGCATACTACCAGTTTTTTACATCTGCTCCGGAAGTGTGATACCCAGCAGCCCCAACAGAGTATCTAACATCTTATAGGTCAACGCCATCAATGACAGCCAAGAGGCGCGGCGAGCATCCTCCGGATAGGTTAAGATACGGTTTTCTGCGTAAAACCGGTTGAATTCGCCGGCAATATCAAACAACATCTCACATAGTACATTAGGTGCTTTGTTGTCATAAGCACGCAGAAGAGCCTCAGAAACCGCCGTTAGCGAAAGCATCAGCCCTCGCTCTGTATCGGACAGGGGCGGCAAAATTGTGCCAAATGCCTCATTTGCGGCCTGTGCCTTCTTAAGCACCGAGTTGATCCGCACGGCAGCATATTGCAGGTACGGCCCAGTTTTACCGTCGGAGGCCAAAAAGCGATCCATATCAAAGCTATAATCCTTGGTACGGTGATTGATCATATCGCCAATCTTCATCGCCGCCACGCCCACTTTTTGAGCAACAAGCGTTTTTTCGTTTTCATCCATTTGAACTTCCGACTGTTCTGCTTTTTCCATCGCAGATTGAGTCACTGTTTGTATCAGGTCAGACAGGCGCATTACTCCACCTTCACGTGTTTTGTAGGGCTTACCGTCTTTGCCGTTCATTGTGCCAAAACCGATATGCTGGCATTTTGTATCGCCTAATATTCCCGCTAGCTCGGCACAACGGAACAGTTGTTTAAAATGCAATGCCTGCCGGTTGTCTACAACATACCAGATTTCGTCGGGCTGCCAATCTCCTACTCGCTGTAACAACGTACCCAAGTCGGTGGTGCCATAAATATCTCCGCCGTTTGATTTTACAATCAGCATCGGCGGCATAGGTTCTTTATCTTCGGGCCGGTCAACAAATACCACCTGTGCCCCCTGAGATTCCTGAATCAGCCCGCGCTCATTCAGCTTTTCTAGCACCTTGGCAATATAGGGGTCTGCATCACTTTCGCCGTACCACTGGTCAAAGTGCACCCCCAGAATATCATAATTCAATTTCAGGTCGGTGACAGACACATTGCAAACATGCCGCCAAAGCGCGTAATATCCCCGTCGTTTACCTTGTAGATCAACTGTAGCCTGCGCCGCTTCGTCGGCAAAGGCTTCATCTGTTTTTGCGCGGGCAGAAGCAGTGGGATACAGCGTATTTAGTTCATCCACAGAAACAGGCGCTTCTGCTGGATATTCGCCATCAAAGTCAGTATCAAAATAAGAAAGCTCAGGCATATTCCTTTTGATCTCAGCAATGACCATTCCCATCTGCAAGCCCCAATCGCCAAGATGTACGTCGCCAATGACATTATGACCCAGAAATTTTGCCAGCCGGCAAATCGAATCACCAATGATTGCGGAGCGTAGATGCCCTACATGCAACGGTTTAGCTACGTTTGGCCCACCAAAATCCACAACAATCGTAAGCGGCTCCATCTTGGGTAACAGCAGCCGTTCATCTGCCAACATATCATTCATTATTTTGACAAGCATTTCGTCAGTAACATTCAGGTTAATAAATCCGGGCGGTACAGCCACAGCCGAAGCAAAAGTCTCCTGTTCCTTTTGAAGCAGAGCGACAACATCGTTGGCAATGATAATTGGCGCTTTTTTGTACTGCTTTGCGGCAGACATTGCCCCGTCGCACTGAAATTGGCACAAATCCGGGCGGTTGGAAGTAATAACCCTGCCGTATTCTGGAGAATACCCACATTGCTCAAACACTTTTGATACGATATCAGATAAAATTTGTAAAATTATCATAAAATACTCCTCACCCTCTATATAAGTAGAGTAATTTCAGAATTTTAACGGAGTAACGAGTCACGTGATATAAGGAAGTACACCGAAATTCGTCCGTATGAAATTCGAAATTGCTATTAATTTCTATTTTAACAAAAACCCTAGAGGATATCAAATAATTAATTTGTTTTATCTTCTTTATGTTCTTAATACTAATCTCAATTTAAAAGGAACAATCAAGTGCCGTATCGTATTGCGACTATTTTAAATGAGATTCGTATTACTTGAAATTTCAGCTTCATTATTTTTCATCGGATAGGCTGATATAGACGGTGCCCCCAGATCACCATTCATGCCTATGCAGTCTGCCTGTCTGTTCCAAGTCCATAAAATCATTTTGTCTTAACGCCTCATATAATATAACCGCTACAGAATTGGATAAATTCAATGATCGTTTATCCTCCCACATCGGGATGCGAATACAGGTGTCCGGGCTACTTAACAAAATTGTTTCCGGTATACCTCGGCTTTCTTTGCCGAACATAATATAGGCATCCGTTTCATAACGCACCGCGGTGTAAACATGCCGGGCTTTGGTTGTGGCCATATATATTTTGGGATTGTGATTGATATTTAGGAACTGCTGATAATTATCATAATAAGAAACATCCAGCTCGTGCCAATAATCCAGTCCCGACCTGCGCAACGCCTTTTCATCGGTCGAAAAACCCAGTGGCCGGATTAAATGAAGTCTGCTACCGGTGATGACGCAAGTTCTGCCGATGGCTCCCGTATTGTGTGGAATTTCTGGTTCTAGTAAGACGATATTCAATTTTATTCCCCTCTTTATTCTGCTCATTAATAATTGTCGAAGATTCGGCGGTTAGAGCAATATCAGAATTTCAACGAAATAATGAATTATAAACTCTTTATCATGACATAAGAAAATGAACCAAAATTTTTCCGTATGAAATTCGAAATTGCTATAATATCATAGGATAAGCGAACCTGATACTAATCTCAATTTAAAAAGAAGCAATCAATGCCATATTACGATTATTTTAAATGAGATTCGTATAAATTCAGACTTCTTTTATTACATACTATCATATAACAAAAAAAGGCCGTTTTCAATGGATTCTTTGTCTTCCACTTCATATTATACTGATTCGTTTTAGAGAATCGCTGTATAAAGGAATAAAAACAAAAATATTACTGCCGGAAAGGCGGAAAAACAGTTTTTCCGAACAAATCAGCGTCTCCTTAGATATTACCAAAATTATATATATCAAATATTTGCATACTTTGTCGTATTATAGTTCAATATAATTATAGCAAAATAATCAACAGTCGGATCAAGCAAACTAACGTATAGTATCGCAAGAAGCCTATTAATTCAACTTTTCCATAGGTTCGGCTTAGCCGGCCCAGCCACGAAGCAGGACAAACCGACAAGCTTCGGAATCTTGCCATGCCGCAAGAATTTTTATAGCAATTTCGAATTTTATATGGACGAACCCCTGCGTTATGTCCCGGTGAAACAACGTCCCGTTATTCTATTAAAATTCTAAAATTGCTCTAATGTGACATATGTATATATGATCAGAACAGGAGGATATTTATGAAAGGCAATAAGCTGAAATTTATATGCTTTGCATTAGTATTTACTTTTTTATCCACTTTTATGAATGTAAAAGCATTTTCGGAGGTTTATCAACCCAACTTGACAATAGATGCAAAATCGGCAATTTTAATAGAGCCTGTCACAGGAAAGGTTTTGTTTGAACAGAACCCGGATGAAAGACTGGCGCTTGCAAGCGTAACAAAGGTCATGACAATACTGCTGATCTATGAGGCAATGGAAGAAGGCAAGTTTAGCCTGGACGATGCTGTAACCGTGAGTGAAAATGCCGCACAAATGGGCGGGTCACAAATTTTTCTGGAGCCATTTGAAACTCAAAACGTAAGAGACCTTTTAAAATCTATTATCATTGCTTCAGCCAACGACGCGGCAGTCGCCATGGCGGAATTTGTTGCCGGAAGTGAGGAAAGCTTTGTTAGTATGATGAATAAAAAAGCAGTAGAGCTGAGCATGAACAATACATCGTTCAAAAATGCCTGCGGGCTTGACGCCGAAGGGCATTTTTCATCGGCAAGAGATATTTCTATCATGAGCCGTGAGCTGATTACCAAATATCCTCAGGTTTTTGAGTATTCTACAATATGGCAAGATACAATCACCCACAAGACCGCCCGCGGAGAAGAAGAGTTCGGCCTGACCAATACAAACAAACTGATCAAATGGTATAAAAACAGTAACGGCCTAAAAACCGGCTCTACCGGCCAGGCTAAATACTGTCTTTCTGGAACGGCAGAAAGAGATGGACTAAAGCTCATCAGCGTTATTTTGGCAGCGCCTTCGCCTACTGTCCGGTTCCAGGAGGTTATGAAAATGCTTGATTATGGATTTGCTAACTTTAAAATTGAAGAAAGCCAACCCGTCGGCACTGTTGTGGGCAGTATCAACGTTACAAAAGGTAGAACAGAACAGGCTGACCTGGCGATTAAGGATGTTGTCAGCACAGTCATCCCAAAAGGTAATTCGCAAAAGCTTGAGCCAGAAATCATAATCAATGATTCTTTAAAAGCGCCTGCACCCAAAGGCACAAAAGCCGGTGAAATAATCTACAGATATGACGGCGTTGAAATCGGTCGGAGCGATCTCATTACAGTGGAGGATATCGAAACAGCTTCTTATATCGATATTCTGGAAAGGTTAAAATCTCTTTGGTTTGAATAAATAAATATTAAGATTATCTATAAACTCCTAATTTATACAAAAAATCAGCTGATCTACTTAGGTAAATCAGCTGATTTTTTTGTATTGTATACAATAAATCCAAGAATCAACCATATCCAAATTGTATGCTCTCACTCTATAATTCTTGAATACGTCTGTCAACTATGATAATATATTCTATACCAAACTTCATTCAAAGGACAAAATAAGGAGATCACTGCCAATGCGCCTGACACTGATTCATAATAAGCAACTAATCTCTTTTTTAACCTCTTATTTGATTATTCTGGTCTTTTTTGTGACTGTTTGTTCTTGTGTGTATTCTTATGCTTTGCACTTTATAGAAGAAGTTGTATTAAACGCCCATCAGTCAGCCATTTCCCAACTGAGCCAATCCGTAGACGCCAAAATTTTAGAAATGGAATGGATCTCTTCTGAAATTACGTTGGACAAAGATGTTCTTTCACAAAGAAGCCCCGAAAGCGCATCCCCCACTGTGTTGACAAAAATCACAGAACGTTTGAAAAAACACCTCGTAGCGCGACAATACATCAAAGATATTTTTGTCATCT
Source organism: Holotrichia oblita (assembly GCA_023690525.1). Lineage (NCBI taxonomy): Eukaryota > Metazoa > Arthropoda > Insecta > Coleoptera > Scarabaeidae > Holotrichia > Holotrichia oblita. The sequence continues at coordinate 111,735 of JALQSN010000125.1, read as the reverse complement.
ATCCCAAAAGGGATTTGGCGATATCTGCCAATGGGACATGCAATATTGCCGAATACTGTGAGTTGTATTATACAAATACACTCAATGACAGGGTAGTCCTGGCCCAAGCGTTTTCCGAACGAAATTTGAATGCTGTCACCGTAATCAACCGGACGCAGGGAGAAACCTATACGAATGACCTGTTGTTTTTGCGGTCGATTGAATATGAGCCGAACATTGACCAGTATTCCAATGTAGGCATATTGTTGAGCAATCAATTTTTTAACGGTGTATATGACAATCTTAAAGCGGGCCAGTTGGGAACTATCGTAATATTCAATGACCAAATGGAGCCGATTTATTCCTCGAATACGATCGCCCATGAGGAAATCAACGCACTGGGTGCGTTTGCTGCCGAGAAGGGTATATTTGAAAAACAACTGAACGGCTTGGCTAATAAAGTCGTTTATGTAACAGGGCAAAAGGGGCTAAAGTATGCCGCGATGATTCCGGTAAAATCGTTTGCCGCAAAACTTGATCCGATTAAAAATATCATGTTTCTCAGTATTTTTATTTATATTCTGTTTGGAATCGCTGCTTCTATTATATTTACACTAAAAAATTATCGACCCATCATTGGTATTATTCGGACTTTTGAGCATCTAGCAAAAATCAGCGCGGACAACCCTTCCGACGAATATACTACGATCGAAACAATCATTTCAAACATTGTACAGGAAAATAAAATGATAGCGCATTTATACAATAAGCAGAAAAATACTCTGCGAAACTTCTTTCTGCTAAACCTGATCAAAGGGCATACATTCGGCAGCGCTTCCCATGATGATTTTTTCGCTTCCTACGACATCCACTTCCCCTATGACGGTTTTTTGGTTACCATGCTTTATCTGGAAGACTCGGAGGACTGCGCAACAGAAGAAGAGCAAATGAATGCTGATCTGAAAAAATTTGTTTTAGAAAACATATTTAGCGAATATCTGGATAACCTCTCTATTAAAAACTGCTGTTTTGAAGCAGATGGCGCTGTATTTGCCATTATTAATATTTCCCCTGAGACTCGGATTGCCGAACGGCTGAAAAGTATATTGGAGGATATCCACAAAATTATTTATGAGCATTTTCAAATTAATTTTTATGGTTTGGTCAGCAGTACACACACCATCCATTCCGGTATTGGTCAATGCTATAACGAATGCATGGAAGCTGCCGAATACCGCCTGGTACTTGGCGGGGCTAGGATTGTTTTTTATAATGACCTGACCAATAACTCCAACCCAAAGCTGGAGGCCATCTATCCCTTTGAGCAGCAGCAGAAATTTATGAACCAGATCAAAGCAGGTGACTTTATCAGCGCAAGGGGATTGATTGACGCTGTATTCGCAAAGTTCCATGAAAACAGCACCATTTCGCTGGATGTAGCAAAATGCAGCATGTTTGCCATCATCAACACTCTTGTCAATGTGTATGAGGATACAATCTTTCTGGAAGATTATGACATTATGCGGCGGCTTGTAAGATGTCAGTCACTAGTTCGGCTGAACGAAGAAATGACCCGGCTGCTTTCTCATATTGAAAGTAATTTCAACGAAAAACAAAAAAAGCGCAATTTAGATAAAATATTGGACATTAACAAATACATTCAAAACAATTTAAACGACCATACCTTAAGCCTTGCTTCAATCGCCGGTTTTTTTGATATGAATCCCTCCTATCTTTCCCACTACTATAAGGAACAAACAGGCGAAGGGCTTTTATACACAATTAACAAATTGCGAGTAGAAAATACCAAGCTGCTGTTGATAGATCAACAACTGACGCTAAAGGAGATTGCCCGGCTAACTGGGTTTGTAAACGACACAGTTCTGATCCGGACTTTTAAAAAATATGAGGGGGTTACGCCTGGCCAATACCGTAAAATCTAAAAAAGTGACACCGTCGCGAAAACAGACGATTTACATTTTCATATAACTACACTATAATCGGTTTTGCAAAAGTCATGGTTTGCAAACCGATTTTTCTTTTTTCTTAATCTATGGAAGCGCTGATGGATCAAAGATAACAAAAATATTTCTGATCTGACCTAACCTGACCTGACCTGATATTAATATTTTTGTATTATCTCTTTGTTAGCGATTCTCTATAGCAGATCATCAAAAACAAACTGACTGTAGGGTAGGGAGGAAATTAAATGAAAAAGAACAAACTGGCGAAAATTGCGTTTGCCATGCTTGCGCTCACGATGACGGCAGGCTGTGGCAGCAATGCCGCTACACCCACACAAACGCCTACGGAGGCTGCGGCAAAAAGCGGCAACAATTCCGGAGGGTCAGCAAAAACAGATGAAACCACCACGGCTGCGGGAGGATCCACTTTAAAAATCTGGATGCCATGGACGTCCACCACTATCCTCTCGCCTTCTGAAAGCATGGCATGGCAAGAAGCCGCGAAAGCGACAGGTGTAACAATCGAGTTTGAGGCTCCTCCTGCCGGACAGGAAGCGGAAGCGTTCAGCCTGATGCTTGCTTCGGGTGAATACCCTGACATCATTAAGGATCAAGGCTACCGGGGCGGCGGACTTAAAGCCGTAAAAGACGGCGTGTACCTGAAGCTCAACGATTATCTTGATACACAACTGCCTTACTATAAAGCAGCAACTGACTTGTCACCCACAATATCCAAACAGGTGCGGGAAGATGACGGAACTATCTGGAGCTTTAAGATGATTCAAACCTTTGAAGAGCCTTCCTGGGCTGGCCCAGCAATTAGAAAGGATTATCTGGATCAGACTAACCAGCCTATGCCTGTTACGATTGACGATTGGCATACGGTTCTGACAGCATTCAAAGAGCAGTTGAACATAGAAGTGCCTATGCTCTTAAATATTGGCAGACTCAACAATTCGTCGGCTTTTATGAGCGCATTTGAAGGAGCTAATAATAACTTTATCAACAAAGATGGCACTGTATTATACGGCCCTATACAACCTGGCTTTAAAGAATGGCTTGCCCTTATGAACCAATGGTATTCAGAGGGCTTGATTGACAAAGATTTTGCTACCCGTGACGGAAAAAGTGAAGAAGCTTATATCTCCAATGGCAAATCCGGTTCGGCGGCAACGCTTTATTATGGTGAGTTTCCTCAGTATATCCAGGCAGGAAAAGGCGCATCAGAAGCCTACGATTTACAGCCCGTATCTTATCCTGTCGCAAAGGCAGGCGACCGTGCTGAAGACCTGAAGCTCGGAAATAAAAACTGGGAAGTACGCGGCAATGATGTTGTTATTAGCGCACAAAGCAAAAATATAGATGCAGCGTTAAAACTGATGGATTACTGGTATTCGGACGAAGGCTTTATGCTTGGCAACTATGGCATTGAAGGTTATTCTTATATTTGGGTAGACGGGGCTGCGGAATTCATGAACGGCGCGCCATTCTTCCCACCGGGGTTAGCCGGTCGCATCAAAACTCAGCATCCGGAGTTCTCAGCCGAAGTAATCGACCAAACTACCGGAAGCCTGCTGCCTTGGGAAAAATATAAGCTTGGCAATGACGCTTATTTGCGCAACCCTCTGTGTTATATCAAAGATGAAATTATCATCGCCGCTATGGAAGAATGGAACAAGCCTGCTAAGACATACAATATACCGCCACTCTCTCAAACCGAGGATGAATCCAAAAAGGTTTCTGATATTATGACTCCGCTCAATACCTATAAGGATGAAATGATATACAAATTTATTAACGGTGACGAACCAATCAGCAATTTTGATACGTATGTTGAACATATCAAATCAATGGGTATTGATGAGGTTACACAAATCAAGCAAACCCAACTGGATCGGTACATTAACAGATAATATGTGCTTCAATTTAAGGTTTGTATAGTTATAGGATGGTGTGCCAAAATCAAAAGCAAACCCTTGGGGTGCTGCCCCAAACCCCGCAAGGGACTCGTCCCTTGACCCTTCTTTTGGACAGAGGATATAAATTGACGTTGCGGAGACAAAAGATAACATCAGGTGCAAAAGCAGAATCATAAATTCCCCACAAAAAAGGAAGGGTCAAGAACAGCGTTCCAAGGTCTTGCTTTTAATCACCAAAAATTTTGACATACTGCCACACTCTATTTTTGCGGTACTATACAGTGCCGCAGTTTTTAACTAATCTCATTTATAATAGCTGCAATACTATACTTAATTGCTTTTTTTTAATTGAGATTAGTATCATCTTCTGTTGTGTGAGGGGATAGGATCAACATGAATGGAACTCGTAAAAAAAGTTTATTTAATATTGTTAGCGCCGACCTTGTCAGAAATAGATATCTATATCTGATGATTTTGCCGGTCGTAATCTGGTATGTCGTCTTTTGTTATATACCCATGTATGGAATCGTGATCGCTTTTCAGGATTTCTCCATAGTAAGAGGCGTCGGGGGCAGCGAATGGGTTGGCTTTGAAAACTTTACACGTTTTTTTAAAGACCCTTATTTTCGAAGAATTATCGAAAACACCCTGGCGATTAGTGGGCTAGACTTGCTCTGGGGTTTCCCTGCCCCAATTATTCTAGCGCTGATGTTAAATGAACTCAAGGGAAAAATATTCAAAAAAACAGTGCAAACCCTAACTTATCTACCTTATTTCATTTCTATCGTAGTTGTTTGCGGCATTATCAAGGATTTTGTTTCCAGTAATGGCCTGATCACTACTCTGCTTTCCTATATTGGTTTTGAAAAGGTTGATCTGCTCGGTAAAAAAGAATACTTCCGAACAATCTATATTTCATCCGGTGTTTGGCAGGGTATTGGCTGGGGCAGTATTATTTATCTTTCCGCCCTTTCAGGCATAGACCAAGAGTTATATGAGGCAGCGACGATTGACGGCGCGCGTAAATTCAAGCAGCTACTATATATCACCCTGCCCTGTATCGCGGATACCATTATTGTACTGCTGATCCTTAGAATTGGCTCTTTATTAAGCGTAGGATTTGAAAAAATAATTCTCCTCTACAATCCGATTACATACGAAAAGGCCGACGTAATTTCCTCCTATGTTTATAGGCGCGGCCTGTTAGAAGCCGATTATAGCTATAGCGCCGCCGTCGGGCTGTTCAATTCGATCATAAACTTTATACTGCTGGTTCTGGCCAATACTTTTTCTAAAAAATTCAGCGAAAGCAGCTTATGGTGATTATCAAAATCCGCTCCTTTTCTTTCAAGAAAAGAGGCAAAAGAACTTTATATAGAAAGCCCATCAACAAATTTGGTACGCTACTATCAAAAAGATATGTGTAATACTAATCTCATTTCCAATAGTTGTAATACGGCACTTGATTGCTCCTTTTTAAATTGAGATTAATATTATTGCAAAAATGTATTAATTATACGATAATGATCAGGAGGGGAAGGCATGGTTGTCAAGCCTACTGTCGGTGAACGGATTTTCACTGTTTTTAATTATTTATTTCTGTCAGCGCTGTCGCTGGCTTGTATCTATCCACTTCTTTATGTTTTATTTGCCTCGCTCAGCGACCCTGGCAACCTGATGCGGCACGAAGGGCTGATGCTCGCGCCGCAGGGATTTACCTTGAAAGGCTATGAGCTGGTTTTTAAAAACCCGAATATCTTTTCGGGCTACCGGAATACGTTTTTTTATGTAATTATAGGTACAGGGATTAGTATATTATTTACCAGCTTTGCCGCGTATGTACTCTCCCGCAAAAATGTGCTACTATCAAAGCTTATTATGATCATGATTACAATAACCATGTTTTTTGGCGGAGGTTTAATCCCGTTTTATCTACTGGTCAGACAACTAAACTGGATCAACACCTGGATGGCGATTGTCATCCCCAGCGCTTTAAGTTCGTGGAACATCATTGTCATGCGCACCTCTTTTTTGGGGCTTCCCGTCAGTCTGGAGGAATCTGCCAAGATCGACGGAGCAAACGATTTTGTCATTCTTTTCCGTATTATTATGCCTTTGTCTAAGGCTGTCATTGCGGTTATGGTATTATTTTATGCAGTGGGAATGTGGAATTCGTGGTTTAATGCTTCGATCTTTCTGACAAACCGAGAAATGTTTCCTCTACAGCTGATTTTACGTGAAATTCTAATCAAGGGTGAACGAAATACCCTGCTACAAATGAGCCAGGGCCTTTCTCCCGAGGAAACTAATATTTATGAATCCCTGATTCAATATACAACGATTATTGTTGCTACGCTACCCATCCTTTGCGCTTACCCATTCTTGCAGAAGTACTTTGTAAAAGGGGTAATGGTTGGCTCACTCAAAGGGTAGGATAATACAGATCTCGTTTAAAATAGTCACAATACAGCACTTGCGTAGTTTTGTGTAAAAGCTTTTAAAGGGGGTTTGGGGAAACTTCTTCCAAAAAAAGTTTCCCTAATGTCTCAATTTAATGACACCGGAAGAATCGCTGTTATTTCTTTGCTTGATTGCTCTTTTTAAAATTGAGATTCGTATAAATACCGGAAAGGAATGGAACAAACTTGAAAAAACAGATTGTTAATATCATTAATTTTATTCGGGGCATAGAACCAAGGGAAGAAGTGGATTTGCTGCTGCCTGTGGAAAATCAGCTCCGGCTGCTGGAAAAACATCAATTGCCCGGAACATTTCTGCTGCAATATGATGCTTTGATTGATAACCGGTTCACAACTTTGCTAAAAAACACAAACAACCCAAATATTGAAATTGGCCTATGGTTTGAAATCATGCGGCCTCTGGTAGAAGCTGCGGGGCTTCAATGGCGCGGCCGCAAAGGTTTTGATTGGGATTGGCACGCAAACGTTGGATTTTCTGTGGGGTATACGCCTGCGGAACGCGAAAAGGTCATTGATATAATGATGGAACGGTTCCGGCAGGAATTCGGCTACTATCCAAAATCAGTCGGTTCGTGGCTGATTGACGCATACTCCCTGGAGTATATGGCTCAAAAGTATGACATTACTGCCAGCTGTAACTGTAAAGACCAATGGGGCACCGATGGATATACTTTATGGGGCGGCTATTATGGGCAAGCCTATTACCCCAGCAAACAAAACGCTTATACCCCCGCCCAAACAGAAAAAAACCAGATTTCTGTACCGATTTTTAAAATGTTGGGCAGCGATCCTATTTACCAATATGATATTGGCCTGAATGTTACCGGGCGGCCCCCTGAATGGCAACCGGTCGTTACATTAGAACCTGTGTACAGCGGCGCTTCAGGAGGCGGCGGAGAACCGGGTTGGGTAGATTGGTACTTACAAGAAAACTTTAACGGTATCTGCGTCAACTTTGCTTATACACAAGCCGGACAGGAAAACAGCTTTGGCTGGAAATCAATGGAAAAGGGCTTGACCTACCAGTTTGAATTAATCGCCCAATTAGCTCAACAAAACAAGCTACAAGTTATGACGCTTGGAGAAAGCGGCCAATGGTTCAAAGATCATTTTGTTACAACACCGCCAACAGCAATTGCTGCTCTTTCGGACTGGAAAGTAGAAGACCATAAATCCATTTGGTTTAACTCAAAAAAATACCGTATCAATCTCTATACGGAGGGCAATAGATTTTGGATTAGGGACTGGCATATTTTTGACGAAACCTATATAGAGCGTTACCTTAATACTGTATGTGTAGAGCCGTTTCTAGTGTACGACAACCTTCCTGTTATGGATGGTAACCGCTGGAGCGGACAAAATATCCAGGCAGGCATTTACCCTGTTTTAACAACAGGCGAAGCTATCACGTTTACTCAAATCGAAGCCGAAGATCATGATAACGCAATTACAGTCAAGCTGGTCTCCATCAACGGAATATTCACAATTGTATGCAAAGAGGACAGCGTTCATATTTCATATCCTGGTAATCCTTTCTATCTTCGCTTTGTTTCTTCCTCTATGGTTCCTGTAAAAGACATAACGGAACAAAGTATACAGCTTTTACATAATGGACACCGTTACGAAATTCACGTTCGGAAGGGAATATGTAAAAACGAAGATCACTTGCAGATATGCTCTGATGAAAGCGGGACTATTTCATTAAGCATCTAAAAATAAAGGAACAATCACAAATCATGCCCCGAGTTCTCCTGTTATATCGGAAGGTTCGGGGCATTTTACTACAGCTTATTCAACCACATTTAGTCTAACCTCAAAAACTGTACATTCCATACTACTGGATGCTGTGATCACGCCATTATGCAACTCTACAATATTTTTTGCAATCGCTAGGCCAAGACCGGCTCTGGGGGTATCCCTCACACCTAAAACCATCGAGCGAGACTTATCCGCTCGATAGAAAGATTCAAATATGTTATCCAAATCCTGAGGAGCAATGTAGCTTGCATAGTTAATAATCTTTACTACGGCTTTACCATTGGCTGTATACATTTCGATATCCACATACTTCCCTTCATTCCCATAGTGTATGGCATTACTGATGATATTATCAAATACCCTTGCGATCAAATCTCCGTCTCCCTCAATATAAACCGGGCTTTTTTCGATAGACAACCGCCCTTCCAATCGGTTTTCGTTAAACGAAGGGTAAAACTCCTCTACAACTTGATTAAGCAAATATGCCAGGTCCAGCCGTTCTTTTCTTGGTTCGACTTTCCCATAATTATATTTTGTAAAATCAAACAGTTCTTCGATCAACCGTTCCATCTTGGTAGATTTGTTATAGGCAATTTCAGCATAATGCCGAACTTGTTCCAGTGACAGGTTTTTATTATCAAGAATCAGCCGCAGATATCCATTAATGCTTGTCAGAGGTGTCCGCAAATCATGGGCGATATTCATTACCAGCCGATCTTTGGAATTCTCCGCAAGAGCCTCATTTTGAACGGCTCTTTTCAGCTTTGTAGCCGCAGCATTAACGTTTTGGGCAAGCTCTCCGATTTCGTCTTTTTGGCTTGCCGCCACCTCTGTATCATAATTCCCTCCGGCAATATCCGAAAGCGACTGAGAGATACTGTCCAGCAGATTGCCGTAATATTTAGTGGATATATAAAACACAACAAAAAATATGGGCAGAAATAAGATCATAAAGGCAATAAAATCGCCTGTAGTGTTACGGATAAACTGCCTGATCTGATAAAGGGTATCTCCTGCCTGCGCATAGTATCTATAGTAGCGGACAACAGCAAAATAAATTACTCCTGTAATCACACCCGAAATCATACCACTGAATGCAAAGGACATAACAATTTTATTCCGTATACTTCTGTGATACTTACTTTTCAATTTTATATCCCACTCCCCACACGGTTTTGATCAGATTCGTTTTTTTTGATGCCCCGCCCAACTTTTCACGCAAATGCCTGATATGGACCATCACTGTGTTGTTGGAAGCCTCATAGTATTTTTCCTTCCATATTGTTTCAAAAATCTGCTCGGAGCTCAATACATTGTTCATATTGGAGGCAAGTAAGTGTAATATGGAAAACTCAATTGGCGTCAGCGCTACAGGCTCGTCATACAACGTCACAGTATAACTGTTTTTGTCAATCAACAGCCCATTGACTTCTATGACATTGCCGGTTCCTTCCTCCTTGGCGCCGGGGTTAAATCTGGTAAACCTTCTGATCTGTGCCTTGACTCTCGCAACCAGCTCAATCGGATTAAAGGGCTTTGTGATATAATCATCCGCGCCGATGGACAAGCCCATAACCTTATCCATGTCCATTGTTCTAGCACTGACGATAATAATAGGGATATTATACAACTCCCTTATTTTTCTACAGATCTCTAAACCATTGATCTTTGGCATCATTACATCAAGAATCACAAGACTGATTTCATTCAACCGGAGCGATTCCATAACTTCCTCGCTGTCATATAGCTTGTGTACATAAAACCCTTCGTTTGCAAGATAAATTTCTATCAAATCAGCAATTTCTTTTTCATCATCAACCACCAGTATATTCAAATCTGGCATAGCCATCCCTGCTCTTTCAATATATTTTTAAAGTTAAAATCGTTGATACATAGAAGCAACCACTTTTCGCACACTATCTGTTTTTTTACCCAATAGTTTAAGCTTTAGAAATCAATTATACATGTCTCAGACACCAAATTCAACGGAAATAAAAAACGGAAAACCTAAGTTTACAGTTTTCCGCCTTTCCATTGTTCTATTTTACTTTTAAACCAGCCAATTTTGCCAGCTCAATAATAGTGGATTTCGAAACCTTCTTACCTTCATATTCAACCAAATCTTCTATCTCACCTGTAAATATATCACCCGGCACATACTTTTGCAATATAATTTTGTCTTCCATAATAGAAATATCAATATCATCTTTTTCTTTAATATCCAGACTTTTTCTAAATTCGATCGGTAATACAATCCGTCCAAGCTCATCCAGTTTCCTACGCATCCCACTATTCTTCATTTTGCACTAAACTCTCCTTTAATTTTATATATGCGTAACAGCAGCTTGATGCTGCCTCGGCTCCAGTTATATTCAAAAAAGTTGTAGCCGCAGTATCTCAAAAATTAGTAACCGCAATTTTTTACATAATTTTTCCAAATCTTTACTAAGGATACCATAACTTACAATAATTGTCAATTAGTTACTTTTTTCTACGATTAATTTATCACATATTATTTTTTTAAGAATACTTGTTCATAAATTCTTTAAACAGGACATATAGTAAATTAGCCTAAATTAAGCTTTGGGTTTTACATGTTATAAATAGATGTACCGGGTTTATCTATTAAATTTCTTGCGATACAGTGTGCTTGCAAGGTTTTGTAAGAAGTTTATTGGCATGAATATGAAAAAATCCTTACCCTGACGTGTTGTACGCCGGGCGATGGATTGAGCCTACGTTATTGCAACTATCTATTAAAAAGCTGGGGGGGCATGCTTATGCTGAATTACTTATGGGCAGGGATGATCCTGATTGGTATTATTATAGCCGCATTTAATGGCAGAATCCCAGATATCACCTCTGCCGCGCTGGATTCTTCAAAAGACGCTGTACAACTATGTATTACAATGCTTGGGATCATCTCCCTGTGGACAGGACTGATGAAGATTGCTGAAAGGTCAGGCTTAATAAAAGGACTGTCAAGAAGGATGACTCCTTTTTTAGGGCTTCTGTTCCCAAAATTGCCGGCGAAAAGTAAAGCAATGGAGTATATTTCCACAAACGTAATCGCCAATGTCCTGGGACTAGGCTGGGCAGCCACACCCGCCGGCATCAAGGCAATGGAAGAGCTGCAAAAGATCAACAAAGACAAAACCAAAGCCAGCAAAGAAATGTGTATGTTCATGATTTTCAATATGTCGAGCTTGCAACTTATCACTGTAAGCATCATAGCCTACAGAGCGCAATATAATTCGGCAAATCCGTCGGAAATCATTGGCCCTGGCATCTTTGCCACATTGGTTTCTTCGGTGGTGGCAATTGCTGCCGCCAAAATCCTTGAAGCTTTTTTTGCTAGGGGGGATCAAGATTGAAGCTTATGCTATTTTTATCCGACTTGATGATTCCTCTGGTATTAATCGTCATTGTCGCGTTTGGCTTGCTGAAAAAAACCCCAGTTTTCGATACTTTTATTGAAGGTACTCAGGAAGGGTTTAAAACAGTGATTCAGATTCTGCCCACTCTGATCGGCCTAATGATGTCCGTTAGCATATTACGAGCCTCCGGTGCGCTGGATATGCTTTCCGAGCTGGTTTCGCCATTAACAGACCTATTCGGTTTTCCAAAGGAAGCCCTTCCCCTAACCTTTATGCGGCTAGTCTCTTCATCGGCGTCCACCGGATTGCTGCTAGATATCTTTAAAGAGCATGGCCCAGATTCCTTCATCGGACGCTTTATATCCGTCATGATGAGCTGTACCGAAACCGTTTTTATACCATGAGCGTTTATTTTATGAGCATCAAAGTCACCAAAACACGATATACACTTGCGGGCGCTCTGATTGCCAATTTTTCCGGAGTTGTAGCCTCTATCTACATAACGGAAATTATATTTGGAAGGTAAGCCAAACGCCGCTTCATGCTGATCCAAATGAATTACCTCGCCATAAACCGCAAGGTATGTATCTACCCTATTCATCATAATAAAAACAGGTATGGCTTTTTGGGCCACACCTGTTTTATATTGATAGATTATAGGAATTTTGGCACAATATCCAAATCTTCAATTGATCTTTGGGTTGTATCCCTCACCAAAAAAGATACTAAATTTTAGCCCCAGCTCTGTATTTTCCAATGAATAAGGAAATTGCAGAGTTTCCAGGCTTCGCCTAACAATATATAAGCCCAGCCCTGTTCCGCTTTTGCTCCGGTTTCTGCTGTAATTCCTTGTATAAAATGGCTCAAAAAAACGCTGTAGGGTATCCTGTGATACATTTTCACATTGATTCTCTATATATAATACAGCCTTCTGTGTTGCGCCGATCCTGATCTCGCCATCGTCAGGCGTATACTTAACCGCATTGGAAATAATATTTGACAACACCTTTTTTAAAATGCTCTTATCCGAATTCACTTCTACATTCGTCTTATCACAAGTAATCTTCAGTTTTTTCTCTTCGGCAAAAATACTGTGGTTTTCTAAAATCTCCTCTATTACCTCATCCAACGCGATAATTTCATACTCCAGCACAACCTGACTGGTATCCAACCTGGAAGCATTTAAAATTTCATTTACCAAAGAGGATAGCCGCATGATCAGCTTTTTACTCTCCAATAGGTATTGATCCCGATTCTTATATTTACCTACAGAATCGATCATCCCCTCTACAATACCACTCAGCCCTGCAATCGGTGTTTTTAGCTCGTGGCTTGCTGCCTGCATAAAGTCGGTTTTGGACTTTTCCAACGCTTTGACTTTATCCATTTCATATTTCAGGGTTTCGATATTGGTACACAGATTCATGTACATCAAATCCATATTTTCCGAAAGCTCTCCAAACTCGTCGTTTGTATGAATATCAGAGGCGATCCCCGGCTCTAGTGTCTGCATTTTTACGGCTACGCCCGACAACTTTATAATGGGTTTGGTAAATTGCTTGGCGTAGAAATACGCCGCAACCAAGGCAATCACAATCCCCATCACTAACAGATATGGCATCAGCGAAATTATAACACCTTTTGCCTCGTCAATAGGTTGAATTGTACTTGAAATCGTTAGATAACTGATATCGCTGTTCTCGATGGTACGGGTAATCAAAATAACCGGCGCTTCCGATTCCAAAGTGCTGCTTACGCTGATAGCCCTTGAAGAATCGTTGTTATTTTTCACTGTGCCCGCTACTCTAGTAAAATAAATATCATCCGAATAACTTATATTAGCGCCCAAATACGTATCCGCAGTATTAATCGTCATTTCTTTAATCAAAACACTATACTCACCCTTCGCCTGTATCGACTTTGCTTGCTTTATCTGAAACACTGAGAGATAAAAAGAGGAAGAGTACGGAACTATAATGTTATTATTATTGTCAAATGAGGTTACGACGGCATTATTCTCTTCAGAAAACTTCAAAACGGCCTCCTGCATGGTGTCGGCCAATGTTGAATCCTTTAACTTTCGTACAAGAATATCAGCGTTTTTGTCCAAAGCGGTTTGCTTTATCTTTAGATAATAGCTGGGCAACATAAGGTATAAAAGCCCCAAGGATATAATTACAACCACAACAATTAGCAAGGAGGTGAACAAGAACATTTTCATCGTAATCCCTTTTTTTCCTGCCACAGCCCTCACCTCATTAATCTTTTCGTTTTGTCAAGCGATCTTGTACCCAACGCCTTTTACCGTCACGATAATATTTGTCTGAAACTTTTTCCTCAAATTTTTAATATGCACATCCACAATACGCTCATCTCCAAAATAATCATATCCCCAAACAAGGTTTAGCAGTTGTTGCCTGGTGAGTACTTTGCCCCTATGTGCCATCAGCACCTTCAAAAGTTCCAGCTCCTTCAAGGTCAAAATAATTCTTTCGCCCTCCTCAAACGCCTCATAGGCATCCATATCTATAGATATACTGCCGATATTCAATCTTTCGTTGGATTTTCCTACTCGCCTTAACAAAGCCTCGGCCCTTTTGACCAACAGTTTGGGCGAAAACGGTTTGGTGACGTAGTCATCCGCTTTTCCGTCAAAACTGATCAACTGAGTATATTCATCTTCCAGCGCAGTCAACATCATCACCGGCGTCTGGTTGTCTCGTCGGATTAGGCTCAACAGCTCCAGCCCAGACTTTTCAGGCAGCATAATATCTAGGATAAACAAGTCAATCTCCGGATGGGATGCTATGATTTCATACCCTTTTTTGCCATCAGCGGCGGTCAGGACAATCAATCCTGCATCTTTCAAATATTCTTCAACTACTTCCCTGATATTCTCATCATCTTCCACTACCAAAACAGTGTTCGTCAAAAATTGTCACCTCATCTCATAATAATATCATACCTTTTTATATAATTATACTACTTCTATATGGAGCTGATATGAAGATTGTATGAAATAAAGTATATTGGAATATCTAATTAAGACTTCTCAATAAGCTCTCCTTAAGTAATATGACAGATGTTGTTAATCCCGCGTCCAAGGACGTGTTCACATTAATGTAAACACGCCCTAAATAAGATTAGTATAAACACAGAAACCCGCGATTGCTTGGCGCTTCATATGGCATACCCACCAAAAAGAAAAGCAAGGACAATGTTTCTCGACTGAGGTGAAATTTTATAATTATTTAGGCCACAATCCGGTTTGACCTTACTTAATGACATTGTGCTCTAAACTCTTCTTGTACCCCCAGCAAAACACGAATAATTTCCGGATCCAAATGACTTCCCGATGATTGTGTTAAAATCTCGATTGCTTCCTCGTGTGAAAGCGCCTTCTTGTAGCACCGTTCACTTACCAGCGCGTCATAAACATCAACCACAGCCACAATCCTTGCCGACAAGGGAATCTCTGTACCAGCCAACCCGTCTGGGTATCCTTTGCCATCCCAGCGTTCATGGTGGTGACGACAGATATCGTAACAATGTCGCAGATAATCGTCGTTGTCGTCGACCATCAAAGATTGGATCACTTGGGCTCCGATGGTGGTATGGGTTTTGATAATCCTAAATTCCACAGACGTAAGCTTACCTGGCTTCAAAAGAATGTTATCCGGAATCCCTATTTTTCCAATATCGTGTAGCGGCACTGCCCCTATTAATATATCATGATTAATGCCCGCAAACTCCTGCGCATATGTCCCTGTTTTAATCAGATGCATTACCAAAAACCGTGCCAATTCCCGTGTACGATAGACATGGCTGCCTGATTCCAAGCTTCTGTATTCGATCAGGTTTGCCATCGTCGCCAAAAACCGTTCTTTGGTTTTAATCAGTTCGGTTACCTTTTGCTGAACCATTCCTTCCAGGCCCTCCCTATACAGGTTAAGCTCGATCTGGTTGGATACGCGCAGTTTTACAATCTCTGGTTCAAAAGGTTTTGAAATATAATCTACCGCACCTGCACTCAGCCCTTTCTTCTCCTCGTTTGCTGCAGTAATAAAAATTACAGGGATCTTTTGTAGTGATTGATCCGATTTTAAAAATGACAGCGTCTCAAACCCATCCATTCCAGGCATCATAATATCCAAAAGAATCAGCTTTGGCTTATCTATAGCATTGAGTAATTTTGATATTGCCTCCATTCCATTTTCTGCCTGTTCTATTATATAAGTGCTAGAAAGGATTTCGCTTAAAATCAGTCGGTTTGCTTCCATATCATCTACAATCAGTATCTTTACCTTTTCCTTTACCATAGGATGGATGTTCATCAAACTTCCTCGCTTTCCAATAGTTTTTTTATAATATTTACCGTCTGATTAATCGCTTCGTCTAAGCCAACAATCTGCTGATCGGATTCTACACCGGCTTTCGCCTGCACTTCGATATTCGTTGCAATTTGCGCCAACTTTACAAAGCCAAGATTGGCTGATACTCCCTTTAACGCATGTGCTACCCGAGCAGTGTTTTCAAAATCCAAGTTCTTTATATACTGAATCAGCTCATCTGCCATTTGTCTGCCTGCAAAGCCCTCGATTAAACGGCCATATAGCTTTTTATTGTTCATCATCCGGCCCAACCCGCTCTGGATATCAATATCCGGTAAGAACCTGCCATAGCCGGATGCCTCTGAATCATCATTCGGCAGTTCTGTTTCTTCGGGTGTCATTTCTTCTGCCGAAGCGGTTTTAGTGGGTAGGAACATATTCAACTTTTTAAATAAATCATCTGTATCAATTGGTTTTCCGATATGTTCATTCATACCTGCCGATAAACAATTTTCGATATCTTCCCTAAATACATTCGCCGTCATCGCAATGATCGGGATGTTTTTTGCCTCAGTATATCCCAGAGACCGGATCTTTTGAGACGCTTCATAACCATCCATTTCCGGCATTTGAATATCCATCAGTATCAGGCTATATTTGCCCGGGTTTTCTTTAAACAAAGCAACCGCTTCTGTTCCGGTTTCCGCAAAATCAATCGTTATGCCAGTTTCCTCCAGGATACCCATGATAATCTCTCTGTTGATGTCTACATCCTCCGCCAGCAGCAAGGTGTGATTTTTGAAATTCCACTTACTTTGGCCGCTAGAATCCTGCATTGTCATCTCTGTTTTGCTTTTGTTCGGAACTCCCAGACATTCGTTGATACTGTTCAATAAAGTCGAAGGAAAAAGCGGCTTTGGAATAAATTGATTGACACCGGCGGCCAAAGCTTCTTTTTCAATCTCATTCCATTCCGCTGCCGAGATCATAATAACAATGGATTTCTCCTTTATTATATTTTTAATTCGTGCTGTCAGCTCTATTCCATTCATCCCTGGCATTTGCCAGTCAACAAAAAAGAAATTATATGGCTTACCCTTACAGTTTTGGATCATCGATAGTGCTTCCTCACCACCGGAAGCTACGTCGCAATGCAATCCAAAAGCCTCCATCACATGCGTAAAATATTCCCTTGTTTCGGCGGAATCATCTACCGCAAGTATCCGTAAATCTTCATTATTGATTTCGGCTGATAGATTGTTTTGAGTGTTGTTTTCTCCCTTTTCTATATTAATAGTAAATATAAATTTTGAACCTACATCCAATTCCGACTCTATCCATATCTCCCCGTCCATCAATTCCACAATCCGCTTGGAAATGGCAAGCCCCAGGCCCGTTCCTCCAAATCTGCGGGATATGCTGCCGTCCGCCTGCTCAAAAGACGTGAACAGCCGGACTTGCTGCTCGGCAGAAATCCCAATACCAGTATCACAAACTTCTACTCTTAGGGTTGTTTTACCATCTGATTCGGCAATGTTATCTATATTTAACATGATCTTGCCGCCTTCCGGCGTAAATTTCACGGCGTTGGTCATCAGATTTGTGATTACCTGCGTCAACCGTAGCTCGTCCCCAATCAGCGACAAAGGAACATTCTTATTCAAATTTACTGTCAGCTTCTGTTTCTTTTCTTCTGCACGGAAGCTAATTACATTTGTTATGTTCATAAGCATTTTTTCAAAATCGAATTCTTGACAATACAATTCGAATTTATTGGCCTCTATCTTAGACATATCCAGAATATCGTTGATTACACCCAACAAATGTTTGGAGGCGTTTGTGATTCTTTCAAGGCAATGCTCTTTCTTTTTGATATCATTCGTATTTCTTGCAATACCTGTCATGCCAATGATTGCGTTCATCGGCGTCCTCATCTCATGGCTCATACGCGACAAAAATTCGCTTTTTGCCATATTCCCCTGTTCGGCCAATTCTTTTGCTTCGATCAATTCTGCTTCCAGCCGCTTTTGCTCTGTAATATCCTTGGCTATAGTTCCGATCCCTAAACGCTCAGTGCCAACTGTAAACGCGGAACATGACATAATACGAACTTCTCCATCTTTTCGCCGAAGCGGAAGCTCAAATGAATATTTACCTTCGATAAATACAATTGGAATCACTTCTTTAATAAGCCGGATCGACTCTTCATCATACAGAAGCTCCATCCCGCCGTTCATTAGTTCCTCATAGGAATAGCCTGTAATCTTTGGCGCTGCCGGATTTAGATATTTCCACTTGCCCTCTTTATCAATATACGATATATACTGCGGCGAACTTTCCAAAACAGAGGACATTAAGACGGTCTTTTCCTGAACAGCCTTTTTTTCTTCCTCCATAATTTTCCGGCTAAGAACCCCCGATAAAAGGTTTCTGAGCAGATTAGCCAGGTGTATATCACTTTCGCTCCAGTGGTACGCCTGTTCGCATTGGTCAAAGCCCAATACACCCCAAAAACGACCAGATACCAATATGGGAATACTCATAAAGGCTTTTACCCCAAAAGAATTTTTTTGTGTATATTCCGATTTATCCTCGATATTCTCCACAATAATGATCGGCTCGTCTTTTGTAATTAACTTGTCGTATATCGGAGAATCTTTGGGAAATGGAAATTTGTCACCTGTTTTCAAAGGAGGGGGCGTTTTGCTGTTACGCCAGACATTTCTGAACTCCAGCACCTGGCCCTTTTCATTATATTCACTCAGCTCAATCCGGCTTACATTCATAAATTCTCCAGTTAGCTGAAGCGCGTTGTCAATAAATACATCCACATCCTCTTCAGATATAAAGCTCTGAGAAATAGAGGACATTAGTTCCTGCTGTTCCAGGCGTTTTTTCAAGGACGCCTCAGAGTTTTTCAACTCTGTAATATCTACCGAGTGCTGCAAATGAACCTTTTTTCCATCAGTCCACTCAATGGTACTGTCATTATTTTCATAAAACCTGTCTGTAACAGAATTATGTTCCTCCCAGACGACCGGGATATCAGGACAATCCATCAATCGCTTGTTCGGGCAAAAATCGCATCTCTGCGTAAAACCAGACTGTAGCACCTTCCAACAGATCTCTCCGATAACATCTTCTTTCAAACCGAAATGCTCCTTCATTTTGTCGTTGATAAACAATATTTCATCGGTCTGCAAATCGGAAACATATATATAAGCATCCATACCATTTAAGATATTTTTGAGTATATGCAGGGAATCGGAAAGCATGTTTGCCCTGTCAGTAATCTGATCCATAGATTTGGCGACTGTTCGTCTAACGACTACCAGATATAATAATAAAAAGGATATAAATGCAACGGCCAGGGTTATTATAATTTTTTCCCGATAAGAGTTCATTCCAGAATGCAGCGGCGCAATATCAATATCAGTTCCAACAAAAGCTACGACTTGTTCTTTTGAATTGAATATCGGAGCATAGGCATAATATAGTTCGCCAAATATCTCATTATAATACAGCGCCTCTGAAAAAGCCTTCCCTGATCTTAAAACTTCTTCAGCTCCCTCATGCTCCGCTACCGCTACAGTCTTGCCAAGTGCATACCGTTCCCCTGGAGATTCTTCGCTATGTGTGGCGTTGTAAATATAAGTGTACATCCCCGGCACTCCGCTGGTTACTAATATATAGAAATACTTAGCATTAATTCTATTCCCCAATTCGTCTAGCTTTGCGGCAAACTCTTCATACTCTTCGTCTACTGTCAGCGTTTTGGCATACCGCTCTACCAGGTCGCCGTCAATCACATAAGCTGCCTGTGCATTGTTCCTAAGACACAGCTCGTTACCATATTCATAAAGAGCAGTTTTATATATTTCGTAACTGATATAAACAATTACGCCTGTCATAATCAAAAAAATCACTGAAGCTGAAACAACAATGAATAAAGCCATATTATTTTTGAAGTTGACTCTTTTGGCATTTCTGATTTTCGATGCCTCCGAATTTTTATTCCATATCAAGTTTCTATCAGGCATTTTATTCCTCCCTAACTGCCATAATCGTCCCAAGATTAAACTGTATATTATAATCGAACTAAAAATGTTATTTATTACCGATACCCCGTCGCTTACGGCAGGGCGGAATAACTCATTTCTGAACATTGAAGCCTTTTTTAAACAAATTAAGAATTTAGGTACCACTCCACTACTTATATATTTATTACATGTAAATTTGACAAATATATTCTATCACACCTAAACCGAGAAAGAAAGATTTTGCTCTGTTGGAATTTTATCTCCTCAAATGTAAAAAAGGAACCCTCACCCCACCCGGGAAAGTTCCTTTTAATTTATAACCCTACTTAACCCAACCTATTATAAACTCCGTCTGCTGGATTCCCGCAGCAACACCTCA
Organism: Holotrichia oblita; assembly: GCA_023690525.1. Taxonomy (NCBI): domain Eukaryota; kingdom Metazoa; phylum Arthropoda; class Insecta; order Coleoptera; family Scarabaeidae; genus Holotrichia; species Holotrichia oblita. The sequence goes on along the minus strand of JALQSN010000125.1, from coordinate 91,508 downwards.
CAGGGGATTACAACGGTTTTTTCAGTATCCTGTTTGTTAATGATTTTGGTCAGAAGCTTTGCAGCGGCATAGCCCTTTTTTTTGAAATCCTGTCCGATTGTGGACAAGGTTGGAGATATATATTTTCCTATAGCGTTTCCGTCAAAGCCAAAGAGCTTGATGTCTCGGGGAATGCTTTTATTCATTTGCTTGACTGCTTCCATACAACCAATAGCCATCTGGTCACTCATGCAAAAAATCCCGTCAATATAATCATATTTGGATAATAGCTCAATTGTCTTTTCTTTGGCTAACTGCATGTCAAACTCGGCGTTGACCATGATCTCGGAGTTGACGGGCCGCCCTTTTCCGTATAACGCTATACGATATCCGGCCGTCCTTTCGATCGTTACGCACGAATGCTCATTGCCGGCGATCAGCGCGATATTTTTGCAGCCGTTATCCGCAAGGGTATTTACTGCCACCTGAGAATAAAAGGTATTATTCACAATAACACAGCCCTTATTTTCCCCTTCGCTCAGGATATCCACCGACACACAGGGAAAGTCCGTATTCATCAACCCAAGGTAGTCTTTATCGTCATAATTACAACCGAAAATGATCAGACCGGAAATAAACCGCTGGCGGCAGAAAGAAATGTATTCCTTGCTAGAAAAGCTGTTAGTAATATAGATCACCGGTTCATAGCCGTGCTTGGACGTAAACTCGCTGATACCTTGAAGCAGGCAAAAGACATTGTTGTTGGTAATTTCGCTGGATTCGTTTTCGATGCCTTCGATAAAAACAGCAATCTGATTGGATGTTTTGTTCGCCAGGTTGCTGGCGAAGATATTTTTAACATAGCCGAGCTCGGCCGACGCTTCGAGTATTCTCTGTCTGGTCACTTCACTGACTTCGCCGCTGTTGTTGAGCGCCCGGGAAACCTGCGTAATAGAAACATTACATTTTTCGGCAATATCTTTCAGCTTAACCATTTGATCTTAATCCATCCATTTTAAACATATTTTTGTTAGCCAACTGTATAAATTATTCAAATTATACAACAATAGATATGAATAGTCAATAAGCAAAGATTTTTTTCGTAAACGCTTTCGTATTTTGGTTCTATTTTGTTAGCTTGAATTTATTTTGACTAGGCTCAAATATCAATATTGTATAATTTTTGTGTAATAATTGTAAAATTTATATTGACATTTTAACCATACTATGTTTATAATATGGTTATCGAATGCTTTGCAGTAAAATTATTACAACGCAAGCGTTTACGGAAAAAGATTGTTTTTTCGTTTTAAATTACGGCAATCCCGTCATTAGCAATATGCTTGGCCCCCGCTTTCGGACATTTACGCTATAAGCTATCGCGAAGCATCTCAGGAACTACGGCGATCAGGGCAAGGTTCCATTCGCAATTTACCGGGTTGCTACAACGGAATGAGGAATTACTGTGAATTATGTATCAAAAGACAGCCGCTATGAAAACTGGATGGTTGAAGAGGAACAATTCAACTCCCAATTTTTAGGCAAATGCGAAGCCATTTTTTGTCAGGGTAACGGCTATCTCGGGGTTCGAAACTCTTTGGAAGAAAATTATCCTCTACAAAAAAGAAATACTTTTGTTTCGGGTACTTTCAACCGTTTTGATGAATTCGAGGTAACCGAGCTTCCCAATGTCGCGGACGTAATCGCCGCCGAAATTAAAATTGATGGAGAAATATTTTCTCTTGACAAAGGAAAAATCGAACATTATTCTAGAACATTAAACCTGTACACAGGCGAAACCATTCGGAATATTACTTGGGTTTCTCCCGGAAACAAAAAAATCGAATTTATATTCAAACGTTTTGTAAGTAAAGATAACCGTCATCTTATTTGCCAATCGGTCGAGGCAAAAGCATTGGATACAGATTTTGATATTGAAATCAAAAGTGGCATTAACGCACAGATGACTAATACCGGTTCCCAGCATTTTCACGATGGCGAGAAGCGGGTCTATGACAATAAATATTTACAGCTGATTCAAACGACCACGCAAAGTAAAATTGATTTTGTGATCACTGCTTTTGCCACTTTTCAGCTTGATGGCAAAAGCATCGAAACAAAACCCAGACTCCTGCTTGAACGCCGCTGCTTGTATGCTATTCAGTCCACAAAAGTATCTAGAACAGAAAGTGTCTGCTTCGAAAAATTCAGCCTGATCTACACCACTCGAGATAACGATATCAAACAAGATATAACCTTGCCTGAGTTGCAGCAGTTCTGTCTGGATAGCGCTAAAAACATTCAACAGCACGATTATAATTATTATTTTGACCAAAATCAAAAAGAATGGGAATGCTACTGGCAGTCACAGGATATCCGGATCGACAGCCAAAATGCATTTGATCAGTTGGCTGTACGGTTTGCCATGTACCACTTGGCGGTTATGACGCCTGCTCATGACAACAGAATGGGTATCGGTGCAAAAGGAATCAGTGGAGAAGGATACAAGGGCCACTCCTTCTGGGATACAGAAATTTTTATGTTCCCTTATTGGATGTTTACTAATCCGGCGGTTGCGCGCTCGCTTATGGAATACCGGCACAATACGATTGGCGGAGCCTACAAAAAAGCTGCCGACAACGGGTATCAGGGTGCAATGTACCCCTGGGAATCTGCTTGGGCAGACGACGGCGAGGTTACACCGCTTTGGGGTGCGGTGGATATCGTAACAGGCAAATCTACCAAGATCCTATCCGGCCTGATTGAAATTCATATTACTGCTGATATCGCCATTGCCCTATGGCAATACTATAATACAACCAAAGATCGTCAGTTTATGGAAGATCATGGCTATGAAATAATATTCCAGACAGCAAAATTCTGGTGTTCTCGGTTCGAATGGCACCCGGAACGGCAGAGATATGAGATTTCGGATGTAATCGGCGCTGATGAATATAAAGAGCATGTAAACAACAATGCCCTGACCAACTATCTTGCAGCACACAACATGGAGATTGCAGTCAAATGCTTTGAAATGCTTCAAGCCGATACTCCTGACATACTTAAAAGGCTTGAGGAACAATTCCAGGTGAGCACTATTATCGAAGAAATTAATAAAATGATGCCCCTGCTGTATCTTCCGAAGCCCCGCAACGAGGACGGCTTGATCCCGCAAGATGACGCCTACCTGACGCTCCAAGAAATCGACTTGACAAGATACAAAAACCAAGAAAATGTCGCCTCGATGTTCCATGACTATAATCTGGATCAGGTAAACAAGATACAAGTTTCCAAGCAAGCTGACGTGGTTATGCTACTGTATTTGCTCGAAAGTAAATTTGACAGTGAGACTAAATGGAAAAACTTCCAATACTATGAGGCTCACACATTACACGATTCCTCTTTGAGCCTCTCTACACACACCATTTTAGGCAACGACCTCGGTAGATCTGACTTGGCATATGAGTTGTTTACAAAAGCAACTCAGATCGACTTGGGGCCAAATATGAAAACCTCAGATGAAGGCATCCATGCTGCTGCTATGGGCGGTATCTGGCAATGCTGTGTAAACGGTTTTGGCGGCGTTCGGATTTTTGACGATAAATTACGTATCATGCCTAAACTCCCTGCAAAGTGGAACGCGCTGCAATACCAGATCTATTGGGAAGGCCAACCGCTGGAAGTTACTGCGTCTCAAAAGGATTTTACAGTCAGAAATAAGGGCAACAAAGCTGTTACAATCAAGCTTTCCGAAGAAAAAGGATATCAGAACATTGATGCCGGCGAGAAAATTACTATTTCACTATAATATTTAAAATCGTCACAGAGGCTGATCTTTTGTAAACGGGCGGAGCATTCGAACATAAGCGGCTCATTTAGTTTGGACATTCAACAATGCTTATTTAAAGAAGGTGCTGATACTAATCCTAATTCGAAACAGCTATCAAGCGAAGCCAAACGCCAGAGGGTAGGCTGTAAGGCGTTTTGAGTACAAAAAGAGTGATTTGAGAATGGAATTAGTATAAATTACCGAAACCGTTGACATAGATAAAGAATGATGAAATAATTAAAGGGCAAGCTTTTCGTCATTCCTAAGTATGAATCAGACTAAAGCTGATTCGCCATAAACGCGTGTTTTCGGGAGAGGCGGCGGCTGGCCTATATGGTCCTTCGCTGTCTCTGCCATCAATATATTAATTAAGGGGTGAGTATTATCAAAACTGTTCCGGGTACCAAGAAAAAAAATGCTAGTCCAGGGATTTTTTATGAGCTAAGAAAGAATGCGCCCTACTATCTAATGATGCTTCCTGCTATCGCCGTTGTATTCCTTCTTGCTTACCTGCCTTTTCCGGGAATTGTAATCGCGTTTAAAAACTATAATTTCTCCAAGGGGATATTTGGCAGTCCGTGGGCGGGATTGGCAAATTTCAAATTTTTCTTTACCAGTGATTATGCTTTTCGAACAACTTTCAATACTATCTGGATCAATCTGAATTATCTTTTTTGGACAACACTGGTCAGCATCACCTTAGCGATTGTGCTGAATGAAATCAACCGCAAGAGCGCTGTCAAGCTTTATCAGAACGCAATGTTCCTGCCCTATTTCTTTTCAGCCATCGTAGTGGGCAAGATCGTAACCGACTTATTGTTTTCTACAAATTCTGGACTTGTCAATCAGATGCTTATGTTTTTTGGATTTGAAAAAGTGGCTTGGATTCAAGATCCAAAGCCGTGGGTAAAGATTATCGTCGGTACTCATATATGGCAGGTTGCTGGATATAATGTTATTATCTATCTAGCGACCATTACAGGGATTGATGAGGAAATGTATGAAGCTGCATCCCTGGACGGAGCCGGAAGGCTTAAAAAGATATTTTATATTACAGTTCCTATGCTGATTCCTGCTATTATAATGCTGACCCTTCTGGGTATAGGGAGTATGATGTTTGGCGACTTTGCAACGATCTTCGCTATCATCAGGGATGAAAACCCCCAATTGTACGCCACGACAGATATTATAGAAACCTATATATTCAGAGCTATCAGAAAAACAGCGGATTTTGGAACCTCCTCAGCGATCGGCCTTTTCCAATCCGTAGTCGGATTTATATTGGTTTTCGGTTCAAATATGCTCGCAAAGGTAGTAGACAAAGATTATGCTTTATTCTAGCATAGGAAAGGAAGTTTTGTTATGGTTATAAAAGCATCTCCATCTGAAAAGATCGGTCAGGTCATTATGCATATAGGAATGTTGCTCTTCGCCATAGCCTGTATCTATCCAGTGCTACTGACCTTTATGGTTTCAATCTCTAGTGAAGGAAGCGTTGTGGCAAACGGATACCAGCTTATTCCGGAAGAATTTTCACTGTACGCCTACCAAGTGGTTTTTTCTACCTCAGCTATTATTAATGGCTATGGTGTAACGATCTTCGTTACAGTAGTTGGAACAGTACTTTCGATCATTATTTGCGGCTTGGCAGGATATGCCATGTCCATCAAAAAGGTCAAGTACAGAAATGCAGCAGCTATGTTTTTCTATATTCCAATGATCTTCAACGCAGGATTGGTTCCTTGGTATTTGATTTGTACTCAGGTATTGCAGTTGAGAAACAGTATTTTTGCGCTGATTATTCCAACTTTAGTTTCGCCATTTAATCTTTTCCTTATGAGGAACTATTTTAACACGATCCCTGAATCTTTGACAGAATCGGCAGATATCGACGGAGCTACCGCTCTGCGTACTTTCTTTCAGATCATCATGCCACTTTCAACGCCCATACTAGCTACAACAACTTTGTTTATCAGCTTGAGCTATTGGAACAGTTGGACAAATGCTCTTTGGTTTATTGATAATCCAGATCTTTTTCCGCTTCAATTTTTGCTATATAGGATTAAGTATCAAATGGAGCTAGCCCAGCAAACCGGTAGCATGTCTGGAGGACAGCTCCCGAATCAAACGTTTCAAATTGCGACCTTGTTTGTAACAATCGGGCCTATCGTTTTGGTTTACCCCTTTGTTCAAAAATACTTTATTAAAGGCATTATGGTCGGTGCGATCAAAGGTTAGAACAATTTCAAAATTTCAACAGAATAATAAAGCACAGACGTTTCACCGTGATATTATAAGATAAGGAACTGTGCCAAAATTAGTCTGTATGAAATTCAAAATTGATATAAAACTCAGATCACTGACTTGAAGCCTTCTGACAGAATTACAGACTTACTATGTTATCGACTATAAATTTACATAAATCCATTTTGAAGTGTAAATTTATTAGCGCAGTAAAACTACTGCTTGTTGAATCACAATTATGTATAAGGAGAGAAAAAAATGTTAAAAAGAAAATTTGCAGCATTAGGAACAACTCTATTGCTTATGACATCCATGATTGCAGGATGTAATACTGCCGCAAACAACAATACCGGTACCCCTGCGCCGGGCGGAACAACAGCATCGACGTCCAACAGCGGCGGTCCTACGGTAAACCTGAAAGCATACCTTGTCGGCGCGCCTCCGTCTGACGAAGCTAGCGTATTAAAAGCAGTCAATGACAAGCTAGCAGCGGATGGCATGAACATGACCATTTCCACTACTTATGTGGAAGACTATTTCAACAAACTTGCTTTGGCTATAGCTGGTAACGAACAATATGACGTTGCTTGGGCTCATGCAAACACCCTTTCTGACTTGGTTTCCAGGGGCGTATACCAGTCAATTGACAGCGTATTCGAACAAGCTGCGCCGGATATCAAGGCAAACACACCTGAATATGTTCTAAAAGCAGGTACTATCAACGGCGAGCTCTATGCTTTGTCCCGCGTTATTCCTATGGCAGAGTATAATCTTGTTTATAACATCCGCGGTGATCTTCGCCAGAAATATGGCTTGCCAGAGATCACAACCCTGGAAGGCTTGGAAGAGTTCTTCGATAAAGTGTTGGAAAACGAGCCGAATATGTACGCAACTGCAGACCATAACGGACAGCCACTTTATCCCGTATTCGCCAACTACTACTTCCCGATTGGTGACGGCGGCTCAAACCCTATTTATGTTGACCCAACCGATTCTACACATACTGTAAAATCGTTCTTTGATTCAGAAGCTTTCAAAAATACCATGGATACAAAATTTAGATGGCGTGAAAAAGGCTATATCTCTCAGGATGAATCCAGAATCGACGACGTAGGCACCGGATTTGTTTTCGGAATGGTTGCCTGTGTACCTTCTAATACCTTGAGCGAAACAGAACGTATTGACAGGCTTGTTGAAAACGTTCCAGGCGCGTTTATCGAAACAGTCCTCCTGAATCCTGACCCACTTTATATTTACCAAGGTGGAGACAATATGCTTGCGGTTCCTACAACAAGTAAAAATGTTAAAGAAGCTGTTTCCTTTATTAACTGGATTAAGTCCAACCAGGAAAACTTTGACCTGTGGTCGTTTGGTGTAAAAGACGTGAACTACAAGCTGGACGGAGACGCCATCTCTTACGATGGTATTCCTGCTGAAAAGAAATACAGTCCGAACGTATGGATGTGGAATGACATGAGGCTTGCTCGATTCTCCAAATCTATGCCTGCCGCAAATCTTGAGAAATTGAAAAACTGGGATAAAAATGCAATCAATACTCCTTATGTCGGCTTTACTTTACAGCAAGACACCATTAAAACAGAAGTCGCGCAGTTGACCGCATTAGGTCAAGAATATTACAACATGCTGAAAAACGGTATGGTATCATTTGATTCTGTAAAAGACGAGCTTACCACAAAATTGAAAGGCGCTGGTATTGACAAGGTTGTTGAAGAAACACAGAAACAACTGGATGCTTATTTAGGTAAATAAGGATACAAAACACCTGACCTAGTCAAGACAGGGGGCGGACAATGTCCGCCCCCTGCCCTGTTGCAGATTGTCCTGTTACTTCCGGCTTCATTAAACTTCTTGCAATACCTTGTAAGTGCTTGCAAGAAGTCTATTACTATATTAATTATATCTGAGGTGTATCATTCATCATGTACGAATTATTGCATAACACGAACAAGCTATACGTATGCGCAGGCGAAAGGCTAAAAATGATCGGTACAGTAAACGGTCTTTTCCCCGATATGGGTCATCATCTGGCAAAAGAAATGAACGGAGTCTGGCTGCATCCTATCAAGCTACTTGACGGTTTTTGGATGCGGTTTCAAGACCACAGCACAAATGGCGAGGTGGATTGTTGGATCAATGCCGATGGTTTTGCCAACTACCCTTATGGAAACGAATTTTTTTATAACAGCGGCTTGAGCCACACAAAAATGAGCATACAACGATTCCAGTTTTCACCCGATGATATCGGCGGATGCGTTGTTAAATACACGCTGCGCAATAATTCTGAAAAAGAAACAACGGTCACTTGCGAGTTGCTGGCAAGAACCGACCTGCGCCCCGTTTGGCTTGCGGAAAAAATTAATATATTTGACGGCTCACAGGATATCGTTACATACAATAAAGAACAAAATATCTTTATCGCAAAAGATAACGAACATGAATGGTATGCCGCTTTTGGATGTAACATTGTGCCGGACAGAACAAAAACCGGACAATTTTTTGCCTCTGAGATCACAGCAGGCAATGGCGTTTCCGCCAGCATGGAATTTGATCTATCATTTGCGCCTTGTGAGCAAAAAGAGTTCTTCTTCTTTATCGCAGGTTCTGACGCCTCAAAGGAAGATTGTCTGACCCAATATCGTCTGCTCCAAGGTCATGAAAACTTGCTCGAACAAAAAAAACTACGGTATGAAAATATTCAGAAAAAAACTGAACTAATTACACCAGATCTCCGTTTTAATGAAATCTACGACTGGATAAAGGTTAATACAGATTGGCTGGTACAAAACGTCCCCGGCTATGGTAGGGGCCTTACAGCTGGGATACCAGAATATCCATGGTGGTTTGGATGTGATAACTGCTATTCTATCATGGGTTTGTTGGCAATCGGTGAGGCCGAGCTTGCGCGACAGACGCTTCAAATCATATTGGAAGCGTCCGAAAAAGAAAATGGTAACGGACGCATTATCCATGAGGTTATAACCAATGGCGTAATCTGCAACCAGGGTAATACACAGGAAACAGCCCATTTTATCTACACTGTATGGGAATATTTCCAATGGACAAATGACATCGAATTTGTCAAAAGATGCATCCCCTATATGGAAAAGAGCATTGCTTGGCTGGAGGAAATGGATGAAGATCACGATCTTTTCCCAAGCGGTTACGGTATTATCGAAATTGCCGGGCTTAATATGGAAATGATTGATTCCGCGGTTTATACCTGTATGGCGTATGATTGCTTCTCTAAAATTTACCAGTTGTTAGGAGAAGATAAAAAGGCAGCTCACTCCAGAGAGCTGCACGAAAAAACCAAGCAGTCGATTAATGAACGATATTGGATCAAGGATAGAGGATTATATGCCGACACCATTACCTCAACTAATATTGTAAAAGACCGATTGGAAAGAATCCTTCGCCAATCGGGTGACAGCGCAGAAGAAACAAGACGATACTTAAATGCGGAAATTCTCAAAAAATCAGGAGATACAAAAGAATCTGGCTGGCTTTTGAATGAAGCCTGGATCATCACTACCCCAATGGAAACCGGTATCGCTCCAAAAGAATATGCGGATACTGCCCTTAAACTATTGCATACAGACCGTTTTGTGGGCGAATATGGTGCTTACCTAAGCGGATTAAGCCACCGGCATACAATGACAATTTCTACGGGTGTATTTGCCGTATCTCAAGCCAGATACGGTTATACTGACAGAGCACTGGAACTATTGTCGCTGATGTTTAAAACATATGGGATGGCAACGCCCGGCAGCCTTTCGGAGATGTCGCCCAACTATGGCTGTTTTGCTCAAGCCTGGACAATTTTTGGCGTCGGCGTGTCAATTGTCAAATATTTCTTTGGACTGCAACCGAATGCCTATAAAAAAGAAATTTTATTTTCTCCCAATATGCCCAAAGCATGGGATAGCGTAGCGCTGAATAATGTCCAACTGCTGGACGGCGCCGTCAGCATAGAATTTAGGCGTGTACAGGACAAAGAAATCTACGAGATCGAAAATAACAGTTCCTACCAAATAAAAGTTGACCCTGCCCTGCAAAATATTGAGGTAAAAATCAAATAACACAACGTTATGTCAGTCTGGCGGCTATTATCAGGAATAGCCGCCAGACTGACATAACAAGATTTCATACGAACTAGCCTCAACGTTAGGAAGTATGTCTTAGTAAGTTGAACCATGCGCTCTAAATAAGACTCATATTGCCATAGGCAATTTTAAAGGAATGAGAAAGAAAATATGTTAAATAATCTAATATACAAAACCGTTCTAAATGGCAACCTCATTTGCAGTAAAGACCAACCATATAACAAAGATTCGGACGCCACTTCAGACATCGAAATCATTACAGAATCTGACCCTTTAATCAATGCGGTTAAGGTCAGAGCAATATTCTCTAACAACACACAAAATATTGTTCGTCTGTCCCAATTGGACATTGGTATCGAAACAGAATCTGTTGAGGGCAATATTCATTATTTTACATCCGGCTGGGGAACAGAATTTTCACCTCTAAACAAAATAATTACCCCCAAAAGCTGTGAGGTCTTTTCCTTTGGCAGCAAAAGTGGCCGTTCTGGCAATGGATTTGTGCCCTGGGCAGGCGTTGAGGACGGGTCTTCCTTTTATGCAATTGCTTTGGGTTGGTCAGGCAGTTGGAGCTGCACATGCGCCGGAACAAATAATAGATTGACAGTTACAATGGGTATCTCTTCAGAGGATTTCTTTTCAGACGTCATGCCGGGGGGGATATTCCAATCTCCTTTTGTTTATATTGCCAAAGGCTCCAGCATGGACAGTGCCTGTCTGGAATTGCGCCGCTACTTCCGCAAGCATATAGGAGTGCTGGACAAACTGGGCCTGCCGTTTCTGCCGACGGGATATAATACATGGTGGCCTTTTGAAGATAAAGAAATCAATGAAGACGTTTTTCAAAAAAATGCTGAACTTGCGCAAAAAGTCGGCTGCTCCTACGCAATTATGGATGCAGGCTGGTTTGGTGACGAGGATCAGGGAGAAAACTGGTTTAATAAGCGCGGAGATTGGGATGTCGTTAATACAAAACACTTTCCCTCAGGAATGAAGAGCCTTTGCACAAAAGCGCATGAAGCTGGTATACTGCCGGGGATATGGTGTGAGATTGAAGCTGTGGGTAGCGAGGCAAAATTATTGGATACCCATCCCCATTTGATTGCCAAAAGAGATGGTATATCCCTGGGTTATGTTTGTTTTGGCAATAAGGAAACACGGGCTTGGGCTTCAGACGTGCTTGGTCGAATCATTTCAGAATACGGCGCCAGATGGATCAAGTTGGATTTCAACCTTGACCCAGCGCCGGGATGTAACGAAAAAGGGCATGGACACGGTGATGGCGACGGACTGTATGCCCATTACATCGGATATTACGAATTCTTGGACGAACTTCGCAAGAAATATCCGCATGTCGTGTTCGAGAACTGCGCATCCGGTGGCCAACGTATGGATATTGAACTGCTATCCCACACACATTTGACGTATCTAAGCGATCCCGACCATACCGAACTGCACTTGCGTTGTTTCTGGGGAGCGCTTTCCTATCTGCACCAAAGCGCGTGTTATCACAGCAGTTGGTCAGAAACCATGGGTCAGCACAACCTTGGCTTGCGTACCCCGATCGGAGAAGATATGACCCAACAGGAATTTGATTTTATCTTCCGCGCAGCAATGATGGGCATACCATGTTACTTTTATGACCTAACCAAATTCCCCCAATGGTGCCTTGACCGGCTGGCGCAGTTAAATCAGTTTTACAAGGAAATTTCAAAGATTTTATACTTAACGGTGATGCATTCCGTCTTACGCCTCAGCCGCTGACCGACGGCGGCGGAGAGCGGTATCCGGCTTTTCAATTTAATAGCCAAAAAGGCGAGGCGCTGATATTCTGTTTCCGGTTGCAAAACGCTCCAGCGCAGCAAACCGTCTACTTGCAGATGCTGGAGCAACAAACGATGTATCAGGTGGCTTATACCGATTCGGAGCTTTGCTACGATTCAACCGGTGCCGATTTGTGTGCCAACGGTATCCGCTTTACCGATTTGCTGTACAATACCTCGGAAATCGTGCGGATAACTCCGCGGGATATAAGAAATTAAATTTTTGAACTAATCATCCGCAAGAAAAGAACCAAAATCATTAGAGCGTATCTATTGTTAAGAACAACGCTTTCTATTGATTTTGGTTCTTTTTGATATGTTATATATTACTACGAATCGTGTTGTACAGAGCTTAAAAATTATTTAACCGAACTCTTCTTCGCCACCCCAGAATTCACTGCTGCCTGAGCCACTGCCGTGGCGACTGCAGTGACTACCCTTTCATCAAAAGGTGACGGTATGATATATTCCACATTTAACTCGTCATCCGCAATCAATGCTGCAATGGCTTTTGCCGCTGCCAACTTCATTTCATCGTTGATATCTTTTGCCCGTACATCCAGCGCGCCGCGGAAAATTCCGGGAAATGCAAGCACATTATTGATCTGGTTAGGATAGTCCGAACGGCCTGTCGCGATAACACTTGCTCCGGCCGCCTTAGCATCTTCGGGCATAAGTTCCGGTATGGGATTGGACATTGCAAAGATAATCGGATCCTTTGCCATGCTTTGCACCATTTCTTTGGTGAGCAGCCCAGGCGCTGAAACGCCGATAAACACATCTGCGTTCTTAATTACATCAGCCAAAGAACCTTTTTTGTGTTCCAAGTTCGTAACCTTCGCAATTTCGTTCAAATCGCTGTTGGCATAGCTGATATCACCACTGACAGCGCCACTCCGGTTGGTCATAATAATATTTTTGAAACCCTGCAATAGCAGCAGCCGAGCAATCGAAATTCCGGCCGCCCCTGCTCCAGAGAATACAATAGAGACTTCCTCCATCTTTTTGCCGGTAATTTTTAATGCATTTAGCAATCCAGCGAGAGTTACCACCGCCGTACCATGCTGATCATCGTGAAAGACGGGAATATCGCAGGTCTGTTTCAATTTACTTTCAATCTCAAAACAACGCGGAGCCGCAATATCTTCCAAATTAATCCCGCCAAAGCTCCCTGCCAGCAGGCTGACTGTCCGTACTATCTCATCCACGTCCTTCGACCGTATACACAAAGGGAACGCGTCGATATCGGCAAAGGATTTGAATAATACACATTTCCCTTCCATCACGGGCATACCGGCTTCCGGCCCGATATCGCCCAAACCGAGCACCGCTGTTCCGTCTGTTACAACAGCCACTGTGTTCCAGCGCCTTGTCAACTCAAAAGACAGTTCAGGGTTTTCTTTGATCGCCAGGCATGGCTCGGCAACTCCAGGCGTATATGCCACAGAAAGCTCGTCCTTGTTTGACACAGCCGCCCTGCTGATCACCTCTATTTTGCCCTGCCATTCCTTATGTTTTTCCATAGCTAATTGCTTGTAATCCGGCATTATAATTCCTCCTATAGCAATTTATAGATTTATTCCGCTGAAACCAAAACTAACTATAGTATAACAACCAATTTTTATTGATCCTATACAAGTAAAACATTTCCTTAATAATTCATGTTTGATTCAAATTGATTCCCCATAAAAAACAAACCTTTATACCATCTCGTTAAAATAGACGCACTACGAAGAATGAATTATCCCGCCGCAAGTTGCGAGGTATGTACCTATTCATCGTAATCACCGCTATCTTTTGCCTGATTGCGCCTTTTTAAATTGAGATTCGTATTATTGCTCCATATACTAACTTACCAAAATCAAATTATTTTGTCAAATAAATATTTGTCATAAACATTACATAAGCCTTATATACTTAAATAGTAGAAATACTCTATGAAGGGAAGGATCAATTTTATGTCAAACGAGCTGATAAAAGAAAAAATTGTACTGACACAAAATATAGGAACACAATCAACCCAGCTGCTTGTCGAGGGCGATATCATTGTACCGGATGTAAAGCCCGACATGGCATATATACTCAAGACCGAAGCAGAGGCTGATGTCGAAAAGGCCGACGTTTCTAACGACCGGGTCAATTTTTCGGGCAAACTGAGCCTGAAAATATTATATATGGCCAAAGGTTCCGAAAAGCCCATACATAGCATTAGCTCCTCCGCACCCATTGATGATTTTATGAATATGCCTGGCGTAGACAAAAATATGTGGATTGAGCTAAGCAGCAATTTAACAAACATAGACTATAAAATGCTCAATGATCGTAAAATTACATACAAAGCTGTAATCGATATCAAAATCTGTGCCGAATCCAAAACAGAACACGATATCATAGCCAATATCACCGACCTTCCAGCCGACCAGATTAAGAAAAGGAATCTGAGTATCAACAAAACGGTTGAAAACAAAGAAGACCGGTTTATTGTCAAGGATGAGCTTGCGCTTCCCATAGGTAAGCCCAATATCAGAGAATTATTGCAAACCGGCATAGCAATCGCCAATAAGGAGATCAAGGTTTCCGGCGGGCGGGTCAATATCAACGGGGATATGATGGTATCAACTCTGTATAAAGGTGACGACGACGAAAGTATCATCGAGTTTGCCGAACATGAAATTCCTTTTAACGGCGCTATCGATGTACCCAACGCAAGAGAAGGTATGTTTGCCGATGTTGTTTTAAAACCCTCCGAGCAATATGTACAGGTTCGTCCGGACTCTGACGGAGAAGACAGGGTAATCGAAATCGAAATTTCTGTCGGGGTACTGCTCAAAGTGTCCTCCCAAACCGATATTGAAGTACTGGAAGATGCGTTTATTGTAAATAAAACGTTGGATTTTAAAACAGAAGCGGTACGTTATCCAAAACTGATCTGTCGGAACAAAAACCAATGCCCTATCAAAGAGATTGTAGAGCTAACACCGGAATGCCCGGATATCTTCCAGATTTTTAGGGTAACCGGAAAAGTAATGATCGACGATATGAATATAGTGGACGACAAGGTTGTAGTAGAGGGTATCATAGACACTGATGTGATGTATATAGCTAAGAACGATGAATCTCCTTTATATAATTATAAAACCGTACTGCCGTTTAAACAAACTATTGAAACCAAAGGCGCGGTGCAGGGTATGGATGTCTATATCGAAAACAGCATAGACCACGTCGGCTTTAACATGCTCTCCGAACGAGAAACTGAAATCCGGTTCCTGATCAGCTTCAATACCCGAGTAACCGACAACAACGAAACCAATATTATCACCGACATTGATTTCTACGATATCGATAAAAGTATCACCGACAACATGCCCAGCATGGTAATTTACATAGTTCAACAGGCAGACAGCTTGTGGAGTATAGCAAAAAAATATAATGCCGCGCTCGAAGACTTAATCGCAATCAATGACCTGGAGGACCCAAACATTTTATATCCCGGGCAAAAGTTGTTGATACTAAAAAAGATTTATTGATACATAGCTTAGATTATAGCAACTTTAGAATTTGAACGGAATAACGGGGCGTTTGTCAAAAGCGTTTCACCGTGACATAACACCGAAGTTTAAAAGCAAGACTTTGGGGACGCAGTCCACCAAAGTCTTGCTTTTATCGCCAACAATTTTGATACACTATCGGGCGTATAAAACCCTAGCCCCTCACCAACCGCAGCATTATGGTAAACCTAATTATCAGTTATTGCTATACTGCTGTATTTTATTATCAACTCATTGATCGTCTCTGCAATCTTATGACTGATTCCATGACCGACATCCGGAAAAAACTGCGCGTTCGCCTCATAATGAAGCAACAGTTCCCTGTCCCCAAGCTTTGCAAGATGTTGTAATAAAGGCAAATAGTGCTAAACATATGTAAAAGTTCTATTTCGGTTCCTAGAATCACCTGATTCAGATAATTCATATGCACGCTGGTGATCTGAAAGCCATGTGCGAAAGCGAACCAAATCTGTATTTAGGATAGAAAAGGATTCGGTGAAAAAACGTGTGATATTGTTTTTGTTCGTGGCTGCGACAGTAGCAACAATTATTCTTTTCCTGTAATTTTTAGCCAAAAAGCCCTTAAAGCGGTTGGTAATGGTCGTACAAAAAAAGAAGTTAACGAAATATTTAGTCTTAATAATAATAGCCTCAAAGAAGGGACGATTCTTGAGGAAGCGGCAGACTACTTTGGAAATAGGCTGTTAAATCATAAACCTCATAAGATGGATCTAAACAAATTGAAAAAATATATTAAAGAAAATCTGTTTGCGACGCACATAGAAACCGCCGTGCATTTTGGTTGCAGCGAGTAGGGCATTCGTCATGCAAAAAAGCATTCCATATTACACGTAAAAAAGAGACCACCCAATCCATAGAACGCGACGAACAACAAAGGCAAGTATTTATAGAGGGTCAAGTCCTAAATATGTGAATACGCCAACCGAACTCAAGAATATTGATAACTAACCCAATAACAATGTCGTGCATTTTTATAGATTTTGAGTAGCAGATGGTTTTACGGCACAACCTTTTAATGCGAGTTCTAAACGTGAGATTTTTACGCTCAATTGACTGAGTGCTTTTCTTGCCAATGATATGCTGTTCCGGCTCAAGATTGCGCTCATAGCTGCCCCAGCCGTCGGTATAGAAGGTGGTAATCCCAAAGGTTCTAAAAGGGCTTTAGCTCCTTAAAAACCTCATCCTTCCTTTGTCCGAAAGTGTAAGCTAAAACAGCATGTGTGTTGTGGTCTATGGCAAGCCATAGCCAACGTTGATTCCCTTTCTTTCCAACGAAACTCCACATCTCGTCATCTCGTCAAGTGCCGCTGCTTCTATTTGCTCCCAAAATATAACTTCAACTTCTATGAAGGCTACATCTACGTTGTTTATAAACTCAAGATTGATATTGCTTATTTTGCTTATTGAACTTTCCTTTTTTTTAAAGTATTCGAAACTTTTTGCTTGGACACTTTCAAAACTCGTGATTATAGAAAATGGATTGGCAGAATAAGTGTAGTATCCGCACAAGAAGATAATGAAATTATTACCTCTTTTGCCTTTAGCAGTTCTATGAATGGCAATTTATTCGAAGGTTGACTTGAAACTGTTTTTGTATCATGACCAATCCTGAGAACTCTGCACTGATAATTGATAATGCGAGCCATTCCCGCAAGGACCCCATTTATGATATTGCAGATGAATACAGATTTAGCGTTATCTTCCTACCCCAATATTCAAAAGACCTAAATCCAATAGAAATCTCATGGGCGCATATTCAAAATAGACGGCATCAGTATATGCATAGATTCGATGCATTCTGGGATGCATTGTATCATGCTTGCTATAAATATGCGGGTTTCAGATAGCTTAACACTATTCACTGCCTCGTGCCCTATAGTGTATTGCTGTTTTACCTATAATATATCACTTTTTGCTTGTACCGCTTTCACTTATCGGCCTGTGAAATCACTCCCTCGACAATGCCTGCCGGATAATTTCTGTTAATGCCTGCCTGTACAGATCAGATTTTGCAGCAACCTTCATTCTAACTTTCCAGGAATATGGCGTAAATGTCGAATGAGACAATGAGTTAGCCCGATTCGCTCCAAATATGCCATAGACGTAAGTCATAGTTTGTTCGATTGCTCCCCGCTCTGCTTCTTGTTTCAATAGAACCTTTGAAAATGAAAAATCTTCATCAAACATCCAAGTATAAAGCGCTGTAAATAACTCTTTTTCTTGTTTTAAAGCAATAACAAACCAGCCCCCAGCCCCTTTGCTAATCCTGCCTTCTTGGCAGATGCATCCAGGATTTGTAATCCTCCTTCTTCTCTGCCCTTTGCATACTGCTCTGGGTTTTTTGACATATGATCGTTCCATTATTTGACTTATTTTTAAGTTAATTGTAATTTATTTCCCTTTACTTGCCAATAAATTGTTTTGCCGCTTTTACAACTAGATAACATTTAAAATTATATATAAACCACATCAAATACTCACAAAAAATAGCATTGTTCATATTATGTATTAGGAGAGGAAATAAACAAACGAGTGTGAATTGTATCAAAAATTTAAAGGAGGATTATATATGGCAACATTTGAGTTTAACACAACGACTCCTGAAGCCGCGGCGCAGGAAACTGCCGTTGAAACACAGGGATTACAACATGCTAACTCGCACTGCCTCAGAGAAGAATGCATTATAGCTTTTAAAGTGTATGACGCTTGCCGTAGCCAAGATTGCCTGGGTGAAGTCGAACTGGGCCCTGCCAGAAGCGCGGATTGTTCCTGCCTGTTTGACCGGAATTATTCGGAAGGCGACGTTATTGATCCGCCAAATAACGCTGCTGCTGTTTCAATTGACAGGCTCAGAATCAAAAAAGTTATAATCGTGAGCAAAGAACCAAACCAATTCAAAAACGGATACTGGGATATCGACCTCAAGTTTGTTTTCGAATATCGGTTGACATTTAGAGATGCCGACGCAGCAACAATTGGCTGTATCAAAGCACACAGTATATACAATAAAAGAGTTACGTTGTTTGGTTCTGTAGGATCGGATATCGTTTATTCTTCAGACTTATTTAGTTTTGCTTCCAACGATTCTATTACTTTGGATGCAGATCCATTCGTTTTGGTAGAAGCCAAAGCGGTTGCTTTAGATGCTGAACTCAAATATTCCAGATGCAGAGGCATTGGTTCCGATGCCCTTCCTCCTGAACCCAACAGAGTGATTATTAATATTGGATTGTTCTGCATTATCAAACTTTTTAGAATCGTACAACTTTCTGTATCTTCCAATGGATTCTGCATCCCAGAAGAGTGCGAAGAATCCTGCCCGATGAATCCATGTGAATTCTTTGATAGCCTCGATTTCCCAATGGATATTTTTGCACCTCCACTAAGACAAGAATTTTTGTCAGGAGGCAGCAGCAATATTCCATCAGAAAATAAAAAGCCTTGCGGCAGATGTGAATAATTCAGGTAAGACAATAGGTATTATAATCACCTGACCTGATCGCCAAAAATAGATAAAAAAGAAAAAACAGTAGCTGGTAAAACTATCCAGCTGCTGTTTTTTTCTTGCACCCGAGCCTATTGTGCTTTAAAACATTTCAGAACTTTAACAGAATAACGAGACATTTATCACAAACGCTTCACGTGAAATAACGCTAAAATATGAAATTCGAGATTGCTATATTATTATACATACATTTGGCGATTTGATAAAAAACTATATCTACAGTGGACTGTGAACGTCTTATTCTTATTCAGGTGAGATTATTAGTAAAATATTTGATTATTTTACTAAAATATTGTAAAATAAATTTGTAATCATAAAAGCGTTTTTAAAGAGGAAAGAAAGATTTTTACCTTTTTCAGCGATTCTATTATTATTCATAAGGAGAACCCATATGACTGGAATTAAGGATATTGCCAAAGTGGCAGGCGTTTCCGTTTCAACTGTTTCTAACGCGCTAAACGGAAAACAAAATGTAG
The DNA here is from genome assembly GCA_023690525.1 of Holotrichia oblita. NCBI lineage: Eukaryota > Metazoa > Arthropoda > Insecta > Coleoptera > Scarabaeidae > Holotrichia > Holotrichia oblita. The sequence continues at coordinate 71,959 of JALQSN010000125.1, read as the reverse complement.
GAGAAGAAACCCGAAATAGAATATTACAGCTTTGCAAAGAGATGTCTTATTATCCCAATATGGCGGGGAAAACATTAAAATCAGGCGAAGCCAATACAATTTTATTCAATTTCAGTGATTTTGACAGGAGCTTTTATTTAAAAATCATCAACGGTATAAGCGATTATGCAAACGATCATGGGTTTGATCTTATCATATGCACACAAAAATCCAGCGAAAAATATATGCACAGCAGCTTGACCAGTGGTAGTATTATTTTGGATGAACGCATGAAAGATAGTATATTGCAACAGGTAGCACGAGAAAACTACCCCGTGATTGTACTGGATCGAACGTTGGATCATCCATATATTAAAAGCATTGTAATTAATAATTATGATCCAATGCACTCTATGATCCAAGAGCTGATTTGCAGAGGTTATCGCCGGTTTGGTTTTATCGCAGGGCGGGAGCATACAGCCGACAATCAGGAACGGTACGCCGCCTTTTTGGATACTCTACAAGAAAGTCAAATTTCTTTTAATTGCACTAACTATTTTTCTGGTGATTACCGGGAAAAAAGCGGCTATCAGGCCGCAAAAATATTAATGCTAAGCGAAGAATTACCAGAAATTTTAGTCTGTGCTAATGATAATATGGCGATCGGAGCAATGAAGGCTTTTCGGGAATGTGGCTATCGTATCCCCCAGGATATCGCCATTACCGGTTTTGACAATTGCGACCTTGCCGAATCAATGGATCTGACAACAGTAGCCATCCCAAATTATGAACGGGGGTATCTGGCAGCTCGGCATCTAATTGAAAACATTACCGGCAAAGGCAATTTTGAACTCTTCAGAATTGCAGCAACAGTCAAATGGCGGGATTCTGTACTTCCTGTAATTTGACTTACTACCCTTGATGCCATATATTTTTAATAATTTTATTGACAGATTTCCTAATGAATTGTAATATAAGTATAACGTTTTACTAATATAAAACTAAAGTGCTGCCATGATCGCAGCAAAGGAGTATGTCCATGAAAAATAAAATGGTTTATGAAGTAAAAGATTTGGCGCTGGATAACGATTCTCTCATGCTGAATGAAACCATATTTCATAACGCAAACGGCTATATTGGCGTCCGCTCCAACTTTGAGGAAGGGTACAAGCAGGGTTACGATTCTATCCGAGGCGCGTATATCAACGGATTCTATGATATTGCGGAAATGAAACAGGCGGAAAAGCTCTTTGGGCTTACTGAGGACAAGCAGACTATGCTAAATGTTGCTGACCATCAGGGAATTTGGCTGTCAGCAGAGGGCGAAACTTTTAGCATGTTTCAAGGAACTGTGCTAGAAAGCGCTCGTTGGCTGGATATGGCAGAAGGATACACTGCTCGCAGGGTAGTATGGCGGTCGCCACAAGGCAAAGAGTTGGAAATTCTAATTAAACGGATGGCTTCCTTCTCACAGCTGCCATTATTTACAATTGAATATTGCGTCCGTTCGCTGAACTTTGAGGGAGAAATCACTTTTTTCTCCACACACAAAGGTGAGGTTATGAATTATTTCAATCCAAATGACCCACGCGTAGCCGGCGAAAGCTTCCGACACTTGCTTCCGGCAAATGCAGATGTCCTTGATGGGGCATCTTACCTGCTGACCAACACAGCCAGTTCTGGCCTGAGCGTTTGCACTGGGGTAAAAAACGTTGCACAAGGCGAATCCGAAACTATCCTTAACGCACACAGCGCGGAAACTACCATAAAAACGCAAATCAAGATAAACGAAACCGTCCAGTTGATCAAATATATCGTATTTTCCGATTCTATGCGCCATGAGGATTGCAAAGAGATCGCTGTCCAAGAGATGGCAAAAGCACTGTCCGTACCTCTGGAAACGCTGTATGAGAACCAAAAACACTATCTCTCCGAATACTGGGACAAAGCGTTTCTGGAGATCGACGGAGACGACGAACTGGGTATTGCTGTAAACTATAACCTGTACCAACTTCTTCAATCCGTCGGCAAAGATGAATACAGCAATATTGCCGCAAAAGGATTAAGCGGAGAAGGATATGAGGGTCATTTTTTCTGGGATACCGAAATGTATATACAGCCCTTTTTTACTCTAACCAATCCGTTAATTGCCAAAAGCCTAATCGAGTTCCGCTATCGCATCCTGGATTATGCGCGTGAGAATGCAAGAATTATGGGACACAAAAAAGGCGCTCTGTTTCCTTGGCGGACAATCATGGGCAAGGAATGTTCTGGATATTTCCCGTCCGGTTCTGCCCAATACCATATCAACGGAGACATAGCATATTCTATAATCGCATATTATTTGGCAACAAAAGACTTGGATCTGATTGCTGACAAAGGGGCTGAGATCCTATTTGAAACTGCACGCCTTTGGATGGACGCGGGAAATTTTTATAAGAACCGCTTTCATATTAATGAGGTGACAGGGCCAGACGAATATTCGTGCCTCGTGAACAATAACTATTATACCAATGCTTCCGCACAGTATAACCTGCATTGGGCGATAAAGTTCTATCACCTGTTGGCAGAAGACTGTCGGTTGCAAAAAACTATTGATAAAATCGGACTGACAAAAGAAGAAATTGAGGCGTTTGAACAGGCCGAAAAAAATATGTATCTGCCCTATGATGAAGAATTGGGGATCAACCCTCAGGACGATTCCTTTTTGTCCAAAGCCGTGTGGGATATCGAAAATACGCCTCGGGATAAATTTCCGTTGTTGCTACATTATCATCCGCTTGTTTTGTACAGGCATCAAGTTTGTAAACAAGCCGATACTGTATTGGCACATTTCATATTTGAGGACGCACAATCTATCGAAACAATCCGTAATTCTTTTGAATATTACGAAAAAGTAACTACGCACGATTCGTCTCTGTCTACATGCATCTATAGTATTGTAGCGTCAAAGCTAGGGCTTGAGGATAAAGCTTATGCCTATTTTGGCGATTCGGCAAAGCTTGATCTTTTTAACACACACCACAATACCAAAGATGGTATCCATACCGCTAACATGGGCGGTAGCTATATGACAATCGTTTATGGCTTTGCCGGACTGCGGCTGAAAGAAAACGGCCTGTATTTTTCGCCATCTATCCCCAAGAAGTGGACAGGATACCGGTTTAGCCTGAATTATGAAGACAGCCGCATACAGGTACAAGTCAACCAGAATGAAAGCATTTTTACACTACTAAGCGGCAGCCCAAAGAAAATCCATGTAAGCGGCAAAGAATACACTTTACAGAAGCCTGTTACAATTAATACGAACCTCAACTGAAAAGATAGTGTAATGAAATATCTTGAGGGCGGCTACCCTTACCACACATCCCTTGAAGGAAAAAAGCAAATTTAGCACACTACCGATTCAAATGAGATTCGTATAAACATAAATAATTTTATAGAAAGAAGGCTGTATTAACATGAAATATAAAGCGATAATTTTTGATTTAGACGGAGTAATCTGTCATACCGACCAATACCATTATCAGGCTTGGAAGCAAATTGCGGATAAACTGGGCATTTATTTTGACGAAACCATCAACAACCGCCTGCGCGGGGTTAGCAGAATGGAAAGCTTTGAGATTATTCTGGAGCGCCGCAATGAACCCATGTCCCAAGAGGATAAAATAAAATACGCCACAGAAAAAAATGAGGCATATGTCAAACTGTTGGAAAACATGACCACAGCCGACCTCAGCACAGAAGTCAAGGATACGCTTGATAATCTCAGAGGCGCGGGCATCCGCCTGGCTATTGGCTCTTCCAGCCGGAACGCGCGGTTAATTTTAAAGCAAATCGGTCTTGAAGGCTTTTTTGACGCTATTTCAGACGGAAACAATATCAGCAATTCCAAGCCCGATCCTGAAGTTTTCCTCAAAGCCGCCGAATATCTGGGCATTGATCCAAAGGATTGCCTTGTTGTCGAGGACGCAAAAGCTGGCCTAGAAGCGGCAATAGCAGGCGGAATGGACTGTGCGGCAATCGGTGACGCGGTAACCTGTAATTTAGCAACATACAACCTCGACACATTCTCAGATCTAGCAAAACTATAATTGGTTCCAGGAAATGCTGATAAGATTTTGTGAAACCAAATGAATTACCCCGCCGTTTACGGCGGGGTATCGGTAATACCTATTCATCGCAATAAAAACCCTCTGCCGAAAGAAGCCTTTCCGCTCACGGTTTTTATAGCAATTCAGAATTTTTCCATTTTGATTGTAAGGGGATTGATGTTCATGTCAAAATTATTAATATCCTGTGCCGATCCACGTTGCAAAGATACAAAAGTTACAGAGTTAGACGGGATCACCGCAGAAAAGATCGCCTCTAACATAGAATATTTGCTCAGTATCAAGCTGGAAAACCTGTTGCTACCCTTCGAATTTGAAGCCGGCTTATATAGCTTGACACAGAAAAAGACTGATTTCCATTGGGGCTGGGACTCGCCCTTGAGTCATCTACGAGGAACGTTTACAGGACATTGGCTAAGCGCGGCGGCTCAGATTTATAGCCTGAACGGAAATGCTGAGCTGAAGTTGAAGGCCGATAAAATTGTCGACAGGATCGCCTATTGCCAAAAAGAAAACGGCGGGCGCTGGGCCTTCGGCATACCTGAAAAATATCTGTTATGGCTCAAGGAAGGAAAAACCACCTGGGCGCCCCAATATGTATGCCATAAGGTAATGATGGGGCTTCTGGATATGTATCTATTTGCAGGAAACCAACAGGCGCTTGATATTGTCAAAGGCTGTGCCGACTGGTTTTATGACTATGCAAAAGATATCGACCGGGAAACTATGAACAAGATGATGAACATCGAAGAAACCGGCGGAATCATGGAGCTTTGGGCAGATCTATACAGTGTTACCAAAGATGAAAAGCATCTGGAGCTAATCCGTTTCTATGAACGCCCGGATCTGTTTGGCCCGCTGCTTGACAAAATTGATGTCTTGACCAATCTACACGCAAACACTACCATCCCCGAGGTTCATGGAGCAGCACGTGCATATGAGGTTACAGGGGAAGAACGTTACCGCAGAATTGTAGAAAATTATTGGGAACTTGCTGTAGAACAACGAGGTATGTTTGTTACAGGAGGCCAGACAAGCGGCGAGGTCTGGGCGCCTATGCAAAAGCAGGCCGCAAGGCTGAACGACCGGAATCAGGAGCATTGTGTTGTTTATAATATGATGCGGTTAAGCCAATATCTTTATTCATGGACAAAAGATAAAAAATATGCCGATTATTGGGAACGGAACCTATATAACGGTATATTTTCGCAAGGTTTCTGGACAGAAAAGCTCAATATGCTTGCGAATGAGGACTACCCCGCCAAAAAAGGGCTGATTACGTATTATCTGCCCTTGGCATCAGGCTCTCACAAACTGTGGGGTTCGGAAACAGACCATTTCTGGTGCTGCCATTGCACCCTGGTTCAGGCAAACGCAAATTTTCACGAAAATATTTATTATAAAGAAAATAACGATATTTACATCGCCCAATACCTTCCTTCAAAGCTGACGCTTTCTTTCGAAGAGGAAGAAATTACAATCCATCAAAAGGAAAATAAACAGGCAGGACATAACCTCTATATTCTGCCAATCGACCGGGAGATTACAAGCCGCCCAGACAGCCAAAATGTTATTTTTGAAATTCAAGGAAAAAATAAAGAGCTGCGCCTTTTCTTTCGAAAACCTTGGTGGATGCAAGCAGAAATGCAGGTAAAGCTCAATGGCAAATCATTTGACTATGCGGAACAGGATGGGTATGTCCTCATCAACCGGGTTTGGGGAGAAAAAGATACCGTGGAACTCATAATGCCCAAAAAGCTAACGGTATGTCATTTACCTGACCGTCCAGATACAGTAGCCTTTATATATGGGCCTCTCGCGCTTGTTGGGTTGACAAATGAAGAACGGACTCTTTACGGAAACCCAGATCAACCGGAATCCTTTCTTGTACCCGATAACGAACGGCTCTGGAACAATTGGTTGCCTTATTTCAAGACAATCAATCAGCCCGTAAATATCCGGTTTGTTCCTATATACGAGATTGGTTATGAAGAATACACGGTATATTTTCCAATAAAGAAAATATAATACAAATCTAAATAACAAGACCTTGGGGACAGCGTCCCCAAGGTCTTGTTATACATTCCACTGCTCGTATGCATCCTGCATATATTTTTTTACATCAAGTCCATACACCTGATTTAGATAACCTTTTGCCAGTATTTCGCTTTTTCCATCAAACGCAACCTGCCTGCCGTTGGACATCACCAAAATCTTGTCTGCCAGCGCAAGCGCTAGGTTAATATCATGCAACACAGCAATAACAATTCTACGGCTGCTTCTTGACCATTGCTTCAGATGTTCGATCAATTCAAGCTGGTGTTTCAAGTCTAGATGATTAGTTGGCTCGTCCAGCACAATAATCTCAGGCTCCTGCGCAAAAGTACGAGCCAAGAAAACGCGCTGTAACTCTCCTCCGGACAGGTCTGTTACCGACCTGTCCTTCAAATGCATCATGTTTACCGTCCGAAGACATTCGTAGACAAACTCTACATCTTTTTTGGACGGATCAGCAAAAGCAGAGCCTTGATTTACCGCATACCTACCCAGCATTACAGTTTCAAAAACAGAATAGGAAAAATAAACTGTAGAAATTTGGCTCATAAAAGCGATTTTCCGCGCGACCTCTTTCCGCTTCAATCCTCGTATGGACTGATTATTAATTTTAATTTCTCCACTGTAGCCAAGAATTCCAACAATCGCCTTGAGTAATGTGGATTTGCCGCAGCCATTAGGCCCGACTATACAGAGATGCTCGCCATCAAGGACTTCAAAAGAAATATTATGGACGATCGGTTCGTTGGTATAGCCACAGGTAATATTCTCAAGTGTTAGCATCTATTTGGCCGCCCTTCTTTGAAAATAGAGATAGGTAAAAAACGGCGCGCCAATAATTGCCGTCACAGCCCTGATCGGCAATTCGGACGGCGTAACAATGGTTCTAGCGATAACATCAGCAACCACCATAAATGCGCCGCCCAATACAGCCGCCATCGGTAGCACTTTACGGTGGGAAGCGCCGAATATTTTCCGCACCACATGCGGTACGATCAAATCGACAAAACCAATAATGCCTACAAGCGCAACCGCGCAGCCGGTCAACCCTGCCGAGAGTGACAGCAAAATCCATTTAACCTTTTTAACCTCAATTCCCACCACAAACGCGGCTTCCTCGCCAAAAGTCAGATTATCCATTTCCCGCGAAAACACCAGAAGAACAAGAATCCCCACAACAGCAACAGGAGCCAGAACAAATACAAACGACCAATCCTTCAAGGCAACGCTGCCCATCTGCCAATAAATCATTTTTTGCAGCGTATCTTTTGAGAGTGATGATATCAGCGTTAACATTGCATTAATAAATAATGAAAACACCATGCCCACAAGTACAATCGTCTGGTTACTCATATTCCGATCCATTTTTGCTGAAAACAATACCGTCAGAATGACTGTAATAATCCCGAATACCAGGCCAACCACAGGCATTGTAAAAAGCCCGAGCAGCGTTGTTGGTATCCCAAAAGACACCATCAGTGCAACGCCAAATGCTGCTCCAGCCGAAACGCCTAGCGTATAGGCAGAAGCCAGCGTATTTTTTAGTACCGATTGCATGACCGCACCGCATACGCTTAGGATCGCGCCTACTAGAAAAGCCAGCAATACCCGGGGCAGACGCATATTCCATATAATCCCTACCGTAACAGGCTCAACGGCCGTCGGAGTGCCTGTTATTTTTGACCAGATCACCTGCACCGTTTCCCCTGGTGAGATATATACGCTGCCTATGCCGACGGCCGCCGCCATAATAGCCAGACAGATCAGTAAAGCCAATACAAGTTTTATTCGAAAATTCATTTGCTCTGATACTCCTCAGGATAAGCAGCCTTTGCCATCGCTTTGATCGCTTCTGCAATATGGTGGTTCGGCAACGAGCAGGCGTTGTTATCAACGTAATAGACCTGATTGTTTAATACGGCAGTAACGCCCTGAAAGCCTTCCCTGGACTTAATCTCTTCTACAGGATTCTCAACATAGCTAACGTTAGTAAAGATAATATCTGGATTAGCCGAGACGACCGTTTCCGGTGCAATGCCCAACCATCCTGTCTGGTCAGCATAGATATTTTCCAGCCCTACCACTTCCAACATTTCATTGAGATAAACGCCTTTACCAAAGGTATATGGTGCGGGAGCAGGCTCAATTTCAAAATAAACAGACTTCTTGTTGGTGATACTTTTACCTATTTCAGTGTATTCATTGATTGTCTTTTCCATTTCATCCACAAGCGTCTGGCCTTTGTTTTTTGTTTTAGTAACCTCTGCGATAAAAAGAACATCTTGTTTGATCTCCTCAATTGTTTTGCTTGTGGGGATGTATGCAACACAAGCACCCATATCCTTTAGCAGTTTTAGGGGATCATCTCCGCCGGCTTTGCTCATGCCGCTAACCAGGATCAGATCAGCTTGCAGGCTGGCAAGCATTTCCACATCAGGGTTCATCATATCAAAAAGAACAACGCTGCTATTTTCGCCTAAAAACGCACCCGAATATGTATCAGCTGCCACAATTTTGTCTGTCAATTCCAGATCCATCAATACTTGCGTTATTGCCGGAGCTATGGAAATAATTTTGTTGACCGTTGCCGGTACAGTAATATCATTGCCTTCTCTGTCCTTTGCAACTGTCTGTTGGTTGCTTGCGCCGCATCCTGTAATAGACAGTACCATAAATAATATCAGAATAAGAATTGTGTTTTTGCTTCCCTTTTTCATTCGTCTAACTCCTTTATGTCCTTCCCGAAATCACCCGGGAATGATTCGATTTCTATTTATATAATTAAAAGAAGCTGTCCCGATCCTGGGCGGTACATTCATCCGCCCTATCCTGATACGAGACAGCTTCTTTTAAAAGCCAACACAAAAAACACACTACCTACACAGCAAGCAAAACAAAGCCTTGCAGAAAGGAGGTTTTCAATTGACATTTAAAATTCCCTATCTCTCGTAAGGAATCATAGAAAAATAGTTCCTGACTTAAGCCATACGTTGCCAATCAGTTTTAGTAATCTATAGGATTGCTAAAATCAGGCGACTAGTATTCGAACGTAAAGGCAAAACCGTTTCGTTTTGACTCTCCGCCCTAGCTAACACAGTTGCGGGACAGTGCGGGATTCTCACCCGGCTTCCTATATAAATCATTTATATCGAACTGATCAAGCGCCAACCAGTACTTTTTTTGCTTCCTCAGCAGCGCTTGCCGCGTCGGCAGTATAGATATCCGCGCCAATGGATTTGCAGAAGGATTCTGTCACAGGCGCACCACCAACCATAATCGTTACTTTATCTCTGATGCCAGCAGCTTCAAACGCTTCTACAACAGCTTTCATTTCGTTCATAGTAGTTGTGAGCAAAGCAGAACAGCATACAATATCCGCCTGTTCAGCTTTGCAGGCTTCCAGGAATTTCTCTGCCGAAACATCTACGCCCAAGTCAATTACGTCAATACCCTTTCCTTGCAGCATCATTTTAACAAGATTTTTACCGATATCGTGAAGGTCACCCTTAACAGTACCTATTACAGCCTTGCCAAGGGACTGCGCTCCGCTTTCGTCCAACAGAGGTTTCAGAATCTCCATACCCATATTCATCGCTCTTGCGGCGATCAAAACTTCCGGCACATATACTTCGTTATTTTTAAATTTTTCGCCAATAATATCCATGCCTGCCAAAAGTCCACCTTCCAAAATCTCTTTTGGAGTCAAGCCTTCCTCAACTGCCTTGGATACCAATTCTTTTACTACTTTTGCCTTTCCCTTTTGAAGGTTTTCAGAAATTTCAGCAATAACGCTCATGTAATTTCCTCCTATCAGCCTGTGAGTATTTCTCACTATCAGGCAAGTGAAACCCTGCTCTGTATTTTCCTTTACAGGAATGCAATGGCCTCTATTGATTATGATGAATAGGTATATACCTCGGTAGGTATTACCGACACCCCGGCGTTTATGGCGGGGTAATTCATTTTTATTTATAGCAATAAACATTGGGTTCAACAAATACTTTTCAAAATCAGCAAGCAATCTGTATTTCCTAACGTTTACTCACTATAGCAATAATAAAATCCCTGCGACAAGCCGCGGGAGTACCTTTGAAACCTGTTCCAAGCCATCAACTTGTCATATCTTGACAGTGATTTGCCTGTACTTTCCAGGAGAAATCCCTTCGATTTTTTTAAACACTTTTGTAAAATAACTTTGATCCTCAAACCCAACCATACTGGAAATATCCACCAGATTAATCGTCGTATTCTTCAACAGCTTCTTGCTCTCATCTATTCTAATAATATTCAGGTAATGGTTAAAATTATACCCTGTCTCTTCTTTAAACACCTTGCTCAAATAAGTAGAGCTTAGATATACATACTTGGCGACCTCTTCCAGCGTAAGCTTTTTCATATAATTGATCTTGAGGTAATTAATCGCCTTATAGATCACATCCAGATGCTTTACCTCTACAAAATCAAATACATAATCTGTAAAACGGTTCATAATCCTGCTTAGCCAATAGGTGATCTGATCCAGTGATTTAAATTGGTCAATTTCCTGTAAATATTGATAATTTAATCCAAAAACCAACTCTGCATCCGCACCCCCCTTTACAGCCGCCCGCGAAAGCAGGACAATCAGCTCAATTACACGGGAACGAATGACTTCAAACGCACCACCATTGTAAAAAAACAGGTGTCCCAAAATCTCATTCAACAACCCCTTAGCAGCAAATTTATCACCTCTGCTCATTGCCTTCAACAAGGCTTCCTCCTTATCCAAGGGATAAAAACTGGTTTCACCCTTCGAACGCACTTGGGCGATATGCTCGGATATAAACGCCTGCAACTGCTGGCTCTCGCTCTGGTGTTCAAAATACTGATATTCTTCTCCGCAATAGTAGGAGGTATTTATATAAAGCTGCTCAGACATTGCCTTTACTCTTTCGGGGCTGACAACAGGAATCACCTTTAGCTGTTCTCTGAACATTGACAAACGATTATCCTCAATCAGATACTTCCTTGCAATATCCAACTCCAGATAATCGTCATAATCCGTCATCAACAATGGCCCGGCAAGCACCGAAGCTACCATCTGTCCGTTTTTCAGCAGCGGTGAGGCAAAATAGATTAGCCCCCTACTGCTAAAAAAAATGTACTTACCGCCAAACCGGTTGGCCTGATAGCTTCCATAAAGCAATGATAAGCCAAACTGATCATCATTGTCAAACACTTTATAAAAATCTTTGCTCAAAATATTGTTGATATAGTTATACTTTTTCGAGGTAAACAGGGGTGTTCCTTCTAGTTCAATAACTATAACGCCGATATCTATGGCTTGAGAAAAATCTTCAAATATTTTATAATCCTCACTCATATGTAAACCGACCTGCCCTGAAACTTAATTTAACACTAAAGCATATTCTATTATTGTAAAATATTATTTTTTTTTGTAATATTATACGGTCTTGCCAGATTTCTAAGAATCCTTAAAAATAAAGATTGATTGACAATTTTATTCCTTCTATAATGAGATCAGGTCTTGTTTTCTTATTATAGCATAAAACAAGAAATATCAAACTGTAATATATAGTAAAAATTTAAGGAATGACGAAAAGTTTGCCCTTTAATTATTTCGTCATTTTTTAGGGGATCACCAGAGCTGTATATTTTCAGATACCCCCTCCACTGCACAATTAATTTTAAAGGATGACTAAAATGAGATTTAAACTAATCGCTTGTAAAGTAATCTACAGAGAAATCAGCCTACTGAGCGCAACCAGCCAAAGTATTATCGACGTAACCTATTTAAGGCAAGGATATCACAACACCCCCAAGCTGTTGAACGAGCTACTGCAAAAAGAAATCGATCGGATTGACACCAGCGATGATATCTATTCCTTTATACCCTATGACGACGAGGATTTTGACGCAATCCTTCTGGGCTATGGCCTATGCTCTAATGCTATCGCAGGGTTGAGCAGCAAGAAATATCCAATCGTAGTCCCACGTGCCCACGATTGCGCCACACTGCTTTTAGGCTCAAAGGAACGATACAAACAAATTTTTGAGACTCACAATGGTGGTGTTTACTGGTATACTGCCGGATGGAATGAAAATACCCCCATGCCGAGTGCAAAAAGGATCGAGAAGCTACGCAACACGTATATCAATTTATACGGAGAGGAAAACGCGGATTATTTGATGGAAATGGAACAGCAATGGCTTCGGGAATATCAATGGTGTACCTTTATCGATTGGGAATCTCTCCCGAATCAGGTTCACATTAAATATACAAAAGAATGCGCCGATCATTTGAATTGGCAATATGAGCAGTTATCCGGAGATGACAGTCTGCTGAAAGAATTGATCTCCGGACATTGGTTGCCAGACAAATTTCTCGTGGTTCCGCCAGGCAAAAAAATAATCCAGACATACGGAGAGGATATTATATCTTGGGAATGACTATAATACTAATCTCAACATTCTCTATTCTCTTTACAATTTCAGAAGACCACCTTTTGCGGATATAATCCGCCGGGCTTAGGCGCATAACTCCCTAGAAATGATAGAGCAATTTTAGAGAGTGAGTGCTGTCAGATCAATATTATATTTTAAGTTCTTCTCGGTATAAGCTATGACCTTTTCGATGTGTACTATAATAATTCATATTTTTTTGATGCTTTCAATAATTTTATAATTGATCTTATGTGATGATTGTATCAAATTAAACCTGTGCAGGGCAGGGTTGATAAAAAATGTGGTTCTTGACCGGAACAGTAAATATCCCAATTATGAGATTATTTTTTCATTTTACATTGACAAATTGTCCTTTGATATGATATTATAACATAGTCGTATTCTAAAGGTAATGTCTATTAATTAAAGCTGATTATATTACTTTGCAAGCTTAAATTTTATTTGGACAATTAACTCAGCTGGTAGAGTGCATCCTTGACGTGGATGAAGTCAGGGGTTCGAGTCCCTTATTGTCCAGTACAACAGACTTAACAAATGCTAGAAAACAAAGGAATACAAGTCATTAATGCTTGTATTCCTTTTCATTTTAACACTATTTTAACACATAAGTTTTTATTTCTTCTTCTGAATCAACCGTTCTAGCTCGTCAATCTTTTTCTGCTGTTCATCTGTGCGGATACCGCTTAAAATAGCGTTACAGGCCAATATGATACTATTAGCCTGTTTACTATCTATTTCGTCATTCAAAAGCATATTAGCGATCCTGGCAAGTGCTTTCCTTACTTCTGACGGGCTGGATAGCTTAATCCTTTTTCTATGTTCCGGCATAATATTCCCCCTGCCGTCGCTGTGCTGGACGAATGTCGATTCTTACAATATCATCATGTATTATTGTACTTCCCATTTCGTTGTAGTATTCGGTTTTAAGCCGATCCAGTTCCGCATTCACCTCGTCTTCTGTCGTATGATATGAAACTGCCCGCTTCCACTTTGTTCCGCTTAATGAATACGACAACTCCCACATGCCCCTGTTTTCATCATAATGTACAATAGCAACCGCAAGCCTGTCTTTTTTGGTTGTTTCCGCAACTCTATCAAATAATCTATCAATCTGTTTCATAATAACTTTCCTCCAATTAAATACGGGCGCAAGGAATACTCCAAACGCCCACACCTTTATTATTGCTTTTCTTGATAATATAAAGCAGATACTTTATTTTCAAGAATAAAAGCGTCATAATTGATTCTACCCTCTACCAATGAGCCACTTATGCCGGGCGGGTCTTTGTGAATCTTGTAGTCCTCCAGCTTGACAGGCGCAACGGTAGCGCATGGGTGGGCTATCATAAAGCCGAAATTATCCGGCAACCTGTTAGCCGGAACTTTGATAATCATAGCCCCGTCAATCATACCTATTACACCTTTAAGCCTTAAATCATTGCCTATATTCGTTTCCATTGTTATATCCGTGCATTGTTTCATCAGAACGTAAATATCGGGCGTTACCACAATTATGCGCTCTGTTTCGGGTACTTGGGTATTGTCTAAGGCGGTGTTGCCTTTGAGTATTTCCGTATAAATATTTTTACTGGTTAACGCAATCGCTGCCGGAACTTGCCCGGCGTTTTCGCACATCTGCTTATAAACCCATGTATCAACTTCGGGCACTACTACCTCCCTGACTTGCCTTGCTAATGCGGCGGCGGCTTGCAACTGCAACGCCGTTTCGTCTGTGTCGAGTTTATCAATAGCAAAGGTAAAAGAACGGTCTCGTCGTAAGGTAAATTCTTCTGTGGTAGCGTCCAGCCCTTGCACATCTCCGTACCTGCTCCAATTCGCGCCTGTTCCGGCTCTGTCATAATCGTTCATGGAGGCGGTAGAGATTTTATATATTTTGACTGTGTGTGCTCCTGTCCAATCAAAGTCATTGTTTGTCAATAATGATTTTTTTGATTCTATAGTGAATTGCTCGTCCACATAGGGTAGGAATTTTGTTGTTAACTCTATAGCCATATTTAATTATTCTCCTTTATTTCAGCCCCATTGCCGTTTTTATCGGGTCGGTTTGGCTGTCTGCATTGCTGTAGCTCCGCCTTGCAAAGTTGCCTAAACTGCCTGTAGTTGGCCCATTCCCCCAATAAGTCGGCGCTGTGCTTTCTGATTTTCGTTTAAACTGCTGTTCCATAATGACAAGGCTTTTATCAAACGCTTCTGCACTGCTGGTATTAAGTGCTTCCAGCAGATCAAGCGACAAGCCTTTTTCCTGTAATTTCCCTTTTGCTATCAACATGAACTCTTTAGTTTGAAGTTCCTGCTCCCTTTGCACAATATCCGATTCAAGCTTTGCCTTTTCTCTGCTGAGGCGTTCACCTACAATGCGGTTTACATCATCTTGTGTAAAGGTTTTTGCCGCCCCGTCTACCGGGTTGTTTTCGCCGTCTGTAACGGCTCTGTTATCCGTATCATTCATAAATATATACCTCCTGTTTAACGTCTTGGGTAGACTATTTTTATAATAAAATAAGGCACGAGTAATGACTATAAAATCATTTCCCATGCCTTTTACTTTGCTGAAAGACTTCCCAACGGAATATTGAGGGTACTCATGCCCTATTTAATTAATACTATTATATCATATTATGGGGGGTGTTGCAAGCAAAACCCTTTATATATCAGCGTTAAAGGTTATTTGTATGTATCATTTTAGTATCACATAGATATGCTTATATTTATTTTTCATGGTCATTTTGATGTTGCACTTGTGCTTGATCGGCTCCAGTAATTCCATGATGGTTTTAAGCTCCGTATCTGTGAGGTAGGTTATATTGAATTTAATCATTGACAACGCCGCCTTTGCTCCAATTTTCCGGCATGCCATTTTCATTAAAAAATGCCCATAGCTTATCTTTTTTGTTTTGTAATGCATTAATGATATGCGGTAATATATCCTTTAGCCTTTCGGATGTTATTGTTTCATCATAGAATAATATACTCTCCGCACCATAGAGTATTTGAATATTATAATCTATATCTTCTGCTTTTACGGGTATACACTGAACATTGTGTTGCTGGCAAACTTGCTCTAGTAATTTTATCATATATAATAACCCTCCTAAAATTTGTAGTTGCAAGAGGCCGCCGCCCTATGGTATACTTATTATACTTATGGTAGCGGCGACGCTCTTTATTGACGGCTTTTCCGATTCGTGGTCGGGAAAGTCTTTTTTTGTTGGGCGGTTTGTGCAATGTTGCATTAACCGATTTTCTATTTTTATTTGTAAGCGTCGGTGCGGAGTCTGCACTCACGTTTTGGCAACGTCCGCGCTTCGGACATTGGTAAATTTTGATAAGGAAATACGAAAAAATTCGTGGTTAACTCTACCGGACGGCGGTACAGTTAATCTTTTTGCCTGTATCAATCCGATTATAACTTTTAGGAAATATTTTGCAAAATCGGTATCTTTATTTTATTGTGGGGATTACTTTGTCCCTCCCCCGGCAAAGTGCCCCAAATCGGGGAATGTGACACTTGGGTTTCGTTATTCTCTATAACACAGTTTCTTATTTTGCAAATTCCACAGGGGGGCTTAATTGCGCCGTTTGTTCGAATTTGCAAAAAGAAACCGCTCTGCATGTTCTATTGCTTTAACGTAATAAAGCGAATGTCGTCTTTGCAAAATAATTTTAAGTCGTGCAAATTCGTATAAAGCTTATAATATCAACTTTTTTATCGTCTTTGCAAAATAAAATATTGTATCTAAGGGGGCTAGTCATTCTGTGGACTTGATAAATTTTAACTGCTGTGCTTCTCGCGTTGGCGGTGAACCTGCACGATACCACCATGTCGTTTTTGGAGAATAGCCAATTGTCATATGACGGATATCAAGCTCGGTTTTAGCATTATATAACGTTCTTGGTTTAATCCCTCTTTCCTCTGCGGCGGTTTCTATATCATTACGTTTTGTATAGCCGTTCTCTCCTAAAATATCAAGAAGAAATTCCTTTGCTTCATCCAGCGACACACTCGGCTTATCCCGCCCCTCTTTTTTCTTGCCCTGTACAATATCATCCTCGGTTAAGCTGCAAAACCCTTCTATGGAAACACCTTCATCATGAGTAATCCAGTAGGCTATGCTTTGTCCATATTCGCCGTTGTTAAACTTAGCATGGGCCAATATGCGCCGCTTGGGGTCTTCTGGGTCATTGCCGATAACACAGATGCTTCTAGCCGCCGCTCTAAAGTCTACAGTGCCTAAAATCCTATCCAGCGCGCCCACTGTAGTCATTTTGGATAGATGCATGATAATGACAAAGGCGCAATTGTAGCGGCTGGCAAGGTCGATAATTTTATCCAAAACGGGTCGCACTTCGTTAGCTCTGTGCATATCTATATCATCCCCTAAATAGCTTTGCAATGGGTCAAGTATGACAAGAGCGGGGCTGTATGTTTTAATAGCTTCTTCTAAGCGTCCATCTGTTAAAGTTAGAGAAACGCCGTTTTCGTCTTCGTCCTTATCGTCAATCATGATGACATTATCAAGGTTCGCTTTTAATATATCCAGCCGGGGCCGCACAACGGTAGCGTAATCGTTTTCCTTTGACTGGTATATGACAGTCTGCGGCTCCCGTTTTACAAAGGGGTTATCTGTAATAAATTCGCCGCCGTTGGAGATCAAGGCCGCTAAATACAACGAAAACCATGTCTTTGTACTTCCAGATTGCCCTGCTATGATGGAAAATGTTCCGGCTGGTATGTACGGCTCGATCAGGTATTCAATAGTCTTGGGGGCTATTTCTGACATTCGCTTGATTTTGAGTTTACTATCTTTTGCCGGCCCATACCCATTAGCCGTTGGCTTTACTTCATGTTTTGGCAATTCGGGTCGTAACGGCCGGAAACTCTGTTTTTCCTGTTGGAATTTTCCGTCATTGTCTCTTGCCGTTGCCGTTATTCCCGTTACGGCTTTTCTGATGGTTGGGTCAATATAATTAACCCGGTCACATTTTTTCTTGTGCGCTTCATCCTTTTGGGAATAATACGGACTGCTCAAAAATGCGCTTTCCATCAAAGAAGTGTTCCCGTTACACCAATAAGCCAACTTGTTAAATAATGCTATATCGTCTGCGCTTTCGTTGCCGTTGGGCCTGTCTCCGTTCCACAAGGCTGATAATAGCTGGTCATGCTTCAATCCGTCATTTAGATAGTCTTCATCTGACTTATAACCGCTGTCCCTACGTTTGACAGGATTATCAAACGTGAGTTGTTGTTTTGGCTCTGGGGGCTTTGGTTTAAGGTATTTATCATATACGGCCTGCAACTGCGCTGTACGCTCTTGTATGGGCTTTGCTACATCCCCACGGCGCATATTACCTGTTACGGTAAAATAACGTTCTTTATTATAAATCTCGATAAAGCCTTTGCGGTTAGCTTCCAGTACCACGCCGCTCGCTTTGACAAGGATATGCAAGCCGTCACCGCTAGGGCTTAATTCAGTATAAGAATCCAATAATTTAACAATTTCAGATGCCCTTACATCTAATCCTAAGCCGTCGGCATACACAACATGATCTAAATCAATTCCATAAATACCGTTATCGTTAAACTCAAACCCTACGCCCTGCGCCTGCCCTGTTTTTACTCTGTTGCTGGCTTCATAGAAGTTGCTCCATGTAGAAGGGTCTCCGGCTTTGGCTGGTTTCATGGTTGTGGGCTTGAAGGGCATTTTTATCTTTTCCTTATCCACTCCCCACACTACCCATTGATTAAGCTGTTTTAATTCATCTGGTATATTATTTGAGTACAAGTCATCACCGCCTACAATCGAACATTAAACTGTTGGCAGAGGGTACTAAGCATTTTTTCTGTCT
The DNA here is from genome assembly GCA_023690525.1 of Holotrichia oblita. Taxonomy (NCBI): domain Eukaryota; kingdom Metazoa; phylum Arthropoda; class Insecta; order Coleoptera; family Scarabaeidae; genus Holotrichia; species Holotrichia oblita. The sequence continues at coordinate 53,480 of JALQSN010000125.1, read as the reverse complement.
TGTCTAACTTTTCAAATAAACTGTTTTGGTCTGTTCCCGGTTGTTGTGTATCAATTCGCCTTAACCCGCTTTCAGTTGTTATGTACTTTAATTGTCCTGTTTTAAGCATGTTATTGACTGTTGCATACGATAAGCCGGATATTTCACAATACCGCTTAATCGTAACGAATCGCTTGTCTTGTTCAATGATTTTAAAACCTTTCATAACTATTCCCCCTCTGTTAGTAAATCCTCTGGTTTTGCTTCTAATGCGTTAGCAATTTTAAATAATATGTTTGGCTTACAAGTCTTGCCATTGTTGATCGCTGATAAGGTAGTTCGTGATACACCACTGATTTTTGCTAGTGTAACAAAATTAAAACCTTTACTAGCCATTATTAAGCCTAACTTCATTTTTGATACTTTCATATTCTCACCCACCTTTTGATTAAAAATCATATTTACAATATGTTATGATTTATAATATCATTGATTTAAAGTTATGTCAATACATTTATTTGATTTTAAATAAAAACATTGAATATTAATTTTAAATATGGTAAACTTAAAATCAAGGTGGTGAATATAATGGAATTTAAAGATAGAATAAAAAATTTAAGGACAGAATCAAACCTCCCATACTCACAATTGGCAACTGAATTCAATAAAACAGAAGCGGCTATTAGGTCATGGGAAATGGGGCGCACTAAGCCGGATGCTGACACTCTTATTAAACTTGCTAAATATTTTGGATGTACTACTGATTATCTGTTAGGATTAAATGAATTTAGAAATGTTGAAGAGGAAAAAGAAAAAACAGAGTCGTTGAATTCTTTATCCGTTTACGTTGAAGGACTTCCTTTTGAGATTAAGGAGAAACTATATTTTGTATTTCAAACATTCGTCAATAGTTATCAACGAGTTGAAAAACATGAAAATATTAGAATAGGCTATATTAGTTTTTTGGAACAAATAGCCGAAATCATTGCTGACACGACAATAGATATTTTTTTCAATTTTGGGCAGGAAGGTGTCAATGATGTTTTTATCTCGTTAGGTTTGAATGAGTATGAAAAAAAATGCAAAGTAGAGATAGAAAACTTGTATGTTTTATTAATTGATTATTTCCGAAAACAAGTAGATGGAAAATATAGAAAAGTATTTCCAAAAGAAGGTGAATAAATGGCCAAAAAGACTAACATAGAAGTCAACGGTAAAAATTACTACCGTGTAACGGCTACTATAGGCAAAAATGTTGATGGCAAGCCGATACGCAAACAATTTTATGGCTCTAGTAAGAAAGAAGCTGAAGCAAAAAGAGATGAATACCTATCCAATATCAACAAGGGGCTGGCTGTTGGATATGATAAGCTACTTTTTGGAGTTGTGTTTGATAATTGGATTAAAGAGGTCTTAAAACCTTCCGTATCAGCGAGCACTTATAGAAGATACAATACAGAATATAGCAATCGTTTGAAAAATTGTTCTTTAACAAATTTAAGATTAACTGATATTAAGTCTATAAACATACAAAGCTTTTATAATGAATTACTAGAACACAATTCTACAGAGACAGTATACTTTACACATAGATTAATAAGAATGTTTTTCAACTACTGTTTAAAAGCTGAATTAATAGCAAGAAACCCTTTGTTAGCGGTTGAGCTGCCTAAGCGTAGAAAGTCAGAAAAAAATAAAGCGTTGAGCAGAGATGAAGTTGAAAAAATAGTAGAAATTGCTAAAAACGATATAAGTAATTTTATATATGTATTTGCCATTTTTACGGGTCTTAGGCAAGGTGAGATACTAGCATTAACCCATAATGATATAAATTTAAAAGATGATATGGTAATCGTCAATAAATCATTATCTAGGATATTAGTAAACGGCGAATACAAAGACGTTGTTACAACTACAAAAACAGATAGCAGTATACGGGAAATCCCGCTGCTGCCGGAAGTGAAATCTTTATTACTGGAGCATATAGTAAATGAAAAAAGAAACATCTTAAGATTGGAATACCGTTTAGCAACAACCGGCCTTTGTTTACTAATACTGCTGGCGAATATATAATCGGCTCTGCTATTTATAGAAGTTTAAATATTATGTTAAACAAAATAGGTATTGATAAAACTACATTCCATTCATTAAGGCATACTTTTTGTACTCTATTAGCTGAAAATGGAGTATCACTAAAAACTGCAAGTGTGTTAATGGGTCATAATAATATTGCAATGACAGCGGAAATATACACTCATGTTGATAATAAAGAACTAAAAAAAGGGATAGACAAGCTATCCTCAGTATTTTCTAATTAACACTTTTAACACTATTTTAACACATAAGTTTTCAATAGACACATATTCCGGCAAATAGATTTTGTCAATAAACCGTAGAAATAAGGGTATTTATATACAACTGTGAAAATGCAAAAAACAGTCAATTAGTCCCTTATTGTCCATAAAGATTTTTTAAGGATTAGTAGTCTTGTACTAATCCTTAAAAAATCTTTTTAGTATTATCTGTTTGTATCAATATAGTTCAGTTACTATATTCATGACCTTTTACTATGCAGTATCTCTTGGATGTACATAATTATTTAATGTGGTTTTTGGGGTAGTGTGATCCATTGCTTTGCTTAACGCAGATACTTCTGCACTCGCTTCAATGGCGTTGGTTCCAAAACTATGACGTGCATTATATAAAGATGTAAGTGGTAATTTTATATCTAAATCAGAATTACAACGTTTTACCAGGTGGTTAAAGTGTATATAGATCTGTTGTGGTGTTATCTGTGACTCGCTTTCATGTGTAAATACATAAATAGATTTTCTTTTTGCCATTTGCGCTGTTGCAATTATACTATTATATTATATACTTTTCTATGTGAGCCCTCAGTCTTTAGATTGGCGACTCTTTTTTCTGTCCAAACCTTGATTAATTTCAAAATAATCATTTTCTATAAGCCTCAAAAATGCTTTATCAAGCCAAGCATATCCATAACTTGAACCAAATTAGGGCTATCGCTTATACTGTGGCTTATGATTTCGCCATTATACATATCGAAAACAGGAGATAAGTATATTCTGGTACCAAACAAAGCAAACTCTGTTATATCTGTAGTCCATTTTTGATTACGATGAATAGGTACATACCTCGCGGCTTGCCGCGTAGGTATTACCGATACCCCGTCGCTTGCGGCGGGGTAATTCATTTGGTCTGTCCGCATGAAAATCATGCTTGATAACATTGGGGGCAATTCTGCCGGCTTCCCCTTTATACGAACAATACTTTTTAATTCTGACCATGCATTTTAACCCAAGTTCGTTTATCAAACACCGAACTGTCTTGTGGCTAATCAGAATACCTTTATTTCTTAATGCCATTGTGATTTTCCTATATTCATAACGTCTTTATTGCCATAATATATTTTGCGCATTTCTTTTTTGGTTTATCAGATAATGATAGCCTGTTCAGATGATAATAAAAAGTATTCCGCGCTATTTTCGCCTTAATTCATTGATAACTTGTTATCTTTCACCCTTGATTACCATGAATAGGTATTACCGATACCCCGTCACAAATAGCGGGATAATTCATTTGGTTTTCTTCTGGGTCGCTGACCACGTTATGCGCCGCATACGGTTTATCGCGGCGCGTAATTCATATTCACGAGGTAAGTCAAGGAAGCGGCTCATCGCTGTGAAAAATCCTGTATCAATGATATTTATATTTCCTTGCTCTATTTGCTTATATAGGTTTCGCACACAATCGGCAACATCAATTTCGCGATCAATCGTCTTACGGTTTAGGCCGCGCATTGCAAGCGCAAGCGTTTCAAGTTCATTACCTTCTTGGTTAATATTACGTTCCAAAAACCGCAACATAAGCGCAAGCGCGTCCACCTGTGCCGCCGTTGCGATATCGTGCAGAGCCCGAACGTCAATCCGCTCATCACCAATGATAATAAACCCTGTATCAGAAACTTCCAGTTTTTCAGTACCGCTGCCTTCGGGGTATGAAGTAAATCCACCGTTTAATAAAACCCGCCGCATAGTCCATTCAGCTTTGTCAGGTGGTTGCACCGTTGTCTGCGAAATGCTTTTTGCGTGTAAAGTCGCGTCATAAATCAAGAAGTCGTCCATCATATAAATTTTATCCGCAACGGAGAGATATTCTCCACTGCCGCCTATTACGAGAATGGTTGAAACCCATTGGTCGCAAGTTCTTGTACCCTATCGGTAAACGGAGTGATGGGTTCTTTTTTTATCAACGCCTTCATCAAAGCGTCACGAATCATAAAGTTGGTTGCACTTCTGTCCTCGTCGATCAGAAGAAGTCTTGAACCGCTTTCAATTGCCTCCATAATATTCGCGGCTTGTGATGTGGAACCAGAAGCGTGATCCGTTGAAAAAACTTGAGTATCGCCGCCGGGAATCCACTTGATGAACGGCGAAATATTCAAACACGACACAGCGCGCCCGTCCTCCGCTGTTATCGTGACTGCGCTGTCATCGGTTATACACAACTCGCGTCCATCACCTGCGACATGATTATAGATACCTGCTGAAATTGCATTGAGTACCGTAGATTTGCCAGAATAACCACCACCCGTGATGACAGTTACGCCGTGTCTAATCCCCATACCCCGTACTCCCGTCACTTCAATTTCATCTTCTGCCGTACTCTGGAACGGCAAAGCATCTTTCATTGGCAATTCGGTGCCTTTTTCCCGTGCCAATACGCTTCCGTTGGCAATAAAGGCGCAATAATTTTTTCACGCAGAAATTTACGTATAGCGTTTTGTTTTACTTCCAATTTAAGGGTTGCCTTCAACGCCTCACGATCAAACTCACGAACAAACCGCTCGGTTTCGTCGGGCAGATTGCTGATGAGCATTTTTCGCATTCTCTTGAGCTTACCGTGTGGAAGCTGGACTTCAATCCGTATACAAAGACACATTCGGTCTGGCGGCGGGTCTATAAACTTTGTTACGAAAATTCCTGCTCCGCGTCCGTTTTCATAGTCTTTCGCCGGACACATAGTAAAGTATGTTGCATTGCGAACAAGAACCTCACCATTGGGCTGATAGACATAAAATTTTCCGTTGTCGCTGTCCGGGCGGGATTTGTTTGCATATTCTGCATTTACCTTGTCAAAATAAGGCGCGATTTTTCGCAAACAAAAATCCGCGGCGGCGGGCGTGAAATCACAAATACCCAAGCGTTCAACAGGAATCGCAATTATGATTGTTGGACGATCAAGAGCCATACGGTTTGTGCGTTCAAACGTGTATGAAATATCGCCGCGCCAATAGGTAGGCTCGCGCCGTATCCCCTCGCGCTCACTGGCAGCGTCGCCTCCGGGTTTGAGATAGGTTACGCCGACATTCGCCATCATAAATCTCTTTTTGCACAGGGCTTCCATCCACAATAACCGTGTAGCGAAAGGTAGATGTGTCGTTGTCTGTGATTTGGTTTAAGATACCATAAAAGTCTCTTCAATATTTTCTCCTTCTTGGAGTGGACAAAATAAAACGCCGCTGATAAAATCAGCGGCGCGAAAAGACAAAATCCAAGCTAACGTATATAACGTTAAAAAGTCAGCGCAGACAAAATGATTTTATCAGTCAAATTTAATATTAGCATTTTCATTTTGTCCACCTCTTTTCAATTATTTTTGCAACAACAATTGCAGAAGTTATTATAACATTGATTTAGGCGAAATGCAAGAGGAAAATTATTCGTTTAACATATCACAGTAGGCCGCAAAATAGGTCCAAATTTTACAGTTTCAAAAAGTGCCATCTTAAGAAAGAACGCGAAGCGATAATATTTCGCGTTCTTTTATAAGGGGCATTGATGTTATGCTAAGATAACAAAGGGTGCATAGCATGGTAAAAAAAGATAAGTGAATAGATTCTAAAGGAGGAACGCGAACACAAATACGCGTTGTCGAGGGGTATCGACCAGGTATGAGGATGCCAACGAAACAAAGAACAATACGAGATTTTGGGTGTCTTGAAGATCAGATTGACCAAGTAGCCTTTATGGAGACGGTCAGAGAGTTCAACGAATCCTATAAAAAGGAAAATACACCGTTAAGAATCGAAGAGTCACCGACTACAAAAATGTACAGCATAGAAAACCGACGATACAATTACGGCTACAAATTTTTTGAAGCGATATACAACAATCTCCATATAGATGAATTTGTTGGCGATTATCTTAAAGTTAGTAAGTTTGGCGACAAATATGAGGTTGCGAATATTTTCAAGTTTCTTGTTATGTTGCAATTGTTGAGCCCTGATTCAAAGGATGCCTCTTTTCAAATGAAGGATTGCTTTTATGGGATAGACACAAAGTTTACTCTGCCAGAGATTTACAGGGTAGTTAATAATATATCAAGTTTTGAAGTCGAATTGCAACGTCAACTTAATGAAAGAGTAAAAGAAACCATAGAACGAGACATATCTTTTGCTTTATATGATGTAATCAACTATTTTTTTGAGATAGATTTTCCAGATGGAGAAGATGAGTCATGAAGATTTCAAGCAATCGAACAATACGGCGTATCTTATTCAACAAATCTACGGGTGGGTCAGAAAGTACGAGAAAGAAGGTGCCGATGGGCTTAGCAACCATCGTGGCAAGCGCAAAGACGAGGTCTCCATGACTGAAGTTGAAGAATTACGCGCCCAGTTGAAACTTCAAAAGGCAGAGAATTTAAGGTTTCAAATGGAGAACGAACTGCTAAAAAATTGGAGACGCTCGAAAGGGGGCGAAACATAGATTAAGATTGGCGCGTCTTGAAGGCATGACGCAGAGCATGTCTCGCGTTGGCCGCTGTATCGACAACGGCCTATGGAGGCGTTTTGGGGAACCTTATGTATTATCTCCACAGATTCCTTGATTACGACGACTTGAAAGCTGCCATTGAACATTACATCAACTTTTACAACAACGGAAGATTTCAAGAATGGCTTGACGGTTTCGCTCCGATGAAGTACCGTGTTCTGTTGCAAACTGCAGCGTAAATCACCAAATAGAAATGGACGCCTCTCGGCATCCACTTCTTTCTCCGTTGGAAAATGAACAGTTTAACCCACGTTAAAAATAGGGGTTAATAGTTTTGCGTTTAATTTTACAAGATAAGCACAAAATGTTTATACTTTTGCTGTTTGAGTTTAATAGGGGTCAGCAAGTCAAGCTGCTGCACGCTTTCATTTCCCATGTAGGCAATAAATGTCTCGAATAGTAGATTGAGAACAATGAAAATGTTTTGCCATCTCGTTCTGATAAGTGCCGGGGAATGTACGGTTTTTGCCCAAATATTCTATTGTTTGCTTTTTAAACTTAATATCGTAACTCATCTTTTTATTTTACCCATGTTTCACTACTCTTTTATATGATCTGCTTAATGCCTATTCGCACATCTTGTTATACAATTTTATCAAAGCTCGTCTTTGCTCAAATCAGGGTGTCTATCGTCCGGACTTCTAACCGGTTGTACCTAAAGGGAATCCAGCACAACTTGGATACCCATTTTATGGATAAGAAACTCTATGGTTTGTCTATATCCCTCATAAAAAATTTGTATTCGTTGTCCATTATAGATTCAGGATCAATTTGGAGTGCTGCACAAATTTTTTTATATTGATTGTAGTTCAGATAAAATTCACATCTTTTCAGCTTTTAATATTTGAGCTTTTGATACGCCTGAACGTATGATTAGATAAATGAAAATTCCCCCTTTCTACCAGTTCATTAAAATTTATGCTATCCCTCTGTTTTGAAATAAATAGACATGGGTCTACCATCCCACTCCCTTTTATCAATAAACGACCTCATAAGAGTTCGTTTCGCTTTCACGTCTTTTATCTTGTCAAGCTCCTTTGTGGTTTCCTCTAATAATTCCATCTCAATCAAAGCAATACGGTGTTTTAGGTCACTGACTGTTTCAGGTTTTTGATTGCGGATTCTTTGGACTCTAATTCACCTTTCAATCGTTCATATGTCATTTTTTCGTCCATCTCCGTAACCGGTAGGATTACCATATTCTTTTCTTGGCTAAAAGTATCCGTATATGGGATGGACTTGCTTTCAAAACCCATGGGCGTAAGCCCTCCGTTCCAACTGTGCAAATATCATAAGGATATTTAGTACAGCAGCACCAGGTTGAAGATGTATCAAACCCTTCGCTGGCAGATATGATATTCACGTTGATTTTCTCAAGATCCTGTTGTAGATTCGTAAAGTCAGCAAGCGAACGGCTGATTCTGTCGATTTTATAGCAAATGACAGCTATGTAATCCTTGCTGCGCTTAATATCCATAAACATTTTTTTATAATGCGGACGCTCGATAGTCTCCCTGAATAGCCCTCGTCCACGTATTCCACAAACTCGTCAATGTCAGGGCATCGTATTTTGGCTATTTTTTTGCAATACTCAATCGGGCTGTCTATACTCTCCCTTTTGTCGGAGTATTTAGATTTGCGGGTGTATATGGCTATTTTCATTCTTTCACATCTGCTTTTTATATATAATAACTCCATCAATATCGCTACTGCTGCGTACAACAAAATCAATGACAAAACCTTCATGATTATATTTGTAATGAAATTTTGATTGTCCTGCTTCAGGAGCCAAGGTTGTTTTGACGCTACGCGAATCGATCAGTCTATAGCTTGGTTCGGGTGTCCTCCCTGCGGCCACTCTTGATTTTTTACCAGCTTGGCGTAGATCTTTTCCCTCAATCCGTTCTCTATTGCGCGATGGTAAAAGCAAGATACTGTCTTAGATTTTGGGAAGTCATGTGGCAGTTGACGCCATTGCTATCCTGTTTTATTGCTTTTGTGTCAGGTCGCTTGGATATTTTATTTCCCATCAGCCCTTTTCCTTTTCTTTCTATATCCACTTTTGGTCAATTATTTTGACGACTGGTTCTGAGTATAAGCTCTCCTTTATTGTTGTAACTTTCGTCTCCAACACCATATTTTTCAATAATATCGAAATAAGTTAAAGCAAATATAGTTAACAAATCTTCGTCGTTTAGGGTTATACCAACACTTTCTTCATTTTTCTCTTGTCCTGTCGGATTCTCCGTACTTTTGCCAAGATATTCAGAACCTTCGTCATTTTCAATTTTTGTTAGGCTATAAATCTCACGAAATTCACCGGTTGAATCATCATAACGCAAAAATTTAACTAACCCGATATTTGGCACATAAATACTAATATCAGATGAAAATTCTCAATTTATGAATTCCCTCTGAATTGCTAGGCATTTTTCAAACTTGCTCAAACCGTCTAATGTAATTGTTATAAATTTATTGTGTACATAGGCGGTTAAACTTTCATTAAAAGCAAAACTTTTGTTCTGAGACAAATACACATTTTGATTGTATGTTTCTTCATAGCTGATATTGGGATAACCTTTATGGGTAGTGATAGAAATTATCTCATTGTCTTTTAATAAAATAATAGCCTAATGACTCTGGAAAATCGGTGAATTTCATACTGGTTGACCAATAAACGAGATCGTCTTTTAGGGTGATTTTAGTGATCATTTCCATATCTCCCGTATATGTAAGGGTCACGTTTTACTTAGGTAAATAATCATCCAATTTGATGGAGATGAGATGAGATCCCAAACCTTCTTTGTTTTCAAAAGATTCTGTGTTGGAATTTGCTTATTCATTGAAATAGTCACTCTCATTTCCAGAAACATCGTTTATTTCAACTTTTACAAGCCGGTAGTTTTGAGAAAATTCATTGGAAGATTCATCATAATCAGCAGATTCAACTAACCCGATATTTGGTGCGTAGATGTGAATATAGGGAGCGGTTGTATTGTAAACAGATTTCATGCCCGCCCCTACGCAATCTTTCAATGTACCCAGCTGTCCCAATAATACATTGATGAATCTGTTATTTACATTCGCTTCCGTAACTTCATTCACTTTAAAATATTCGTTTAACGATAATAAAACCTGGTGGCAATCAGATATGCCATAATTATTATGGGTTAGAACGGAAACTAATTCGAAAACTTTGTTATTTTTTTGAGTTTTCTTGTCTAAGCCTTTGAGATGTTCTGAATTGCTCTGCTGTTTTATCATAATATCACTTCCCTTGATTCAACAAGTAGCGGTTGAATCGAATAGATAGTTAAACGATATGATCATAGGGCATAGATGTTGCGTCTACAAATCATAACACCCATATTTTTCTGCTAAGGGTGTCAAATGCTTCAGCAATTCCAAGGAAACATGCGGTGCAACCGAACAGGCTGTGCTAAGTATATATCCGCCGTCCTGTGCGCCATCGCGAAACATCGCTTTAATATATTCCTCAAGCATCGAAGCATCTGCTTTAAGCAGAACATTAACGGAATCCATATTACCCTTGAGAAAGAGTTTTTTTCCGACGCGAGCCTTTGCATCCGCAAGTGAAGTGTCGCCAAGCGGGGGCGGGTCCATACATTCCAAACCATCAATGCCAGTTTCCATCATCAGCTCCAGGCGGTCGCCGATAAATCCGCAGGTATGTGTATATATGGGAATATCGGGCTGATATGCATGAATTTGTCTGACAACCTCCGATTCACAAGGAACAACAAAATCTCGATAATGCTTTTTGGATATAAAGCTGCCGCCGACAAACGGTGATGATATTTTCATTGCATCCACACCAATATCAATTTGAATTTTTGCGAATGCAACACATTGATCCACATATCGCATTAAAATACGTAAGCATTTTTCGGGGTGAGTGATGAGTGCCATCATCGCTCCTTCCAGCCCAAGATAGGTACAGAGACAATCAAAGGGTGAATAAATTTCTCCATGTACAGAAAACTGTTCTTTCCGTCCGCCTTCGACAATACTTTTATGCAGAACCATTGCGTTTGAATAATCCAAACGTAATGGAACGGCTTCGGGGTCAGCATCCTCAATATCAAGTTTTTCCCTTTCGGGTTGAGCTTTTATCTGCTTAAATACACACCCCTTTTGGGCAAATTCACGCCCGTCGGGCAAGGCATAGTGTTCGCCATCCGGTGTTTTGGTGATTTTTGTCTGCTCATACAAATCCTTCCAGTTGTCCTCAAATGTGGTATCCACCATGATGCCGTCAAAAGCTAAAGCTCTCCTAAGCTGTAGGTAGCTCTCGTTCATGCCGTCGGCAGAAAAGTACATGTCAAATGGCCTTATTCCAGAATTATATTCCATAAATTCAAAGCTTAACTGACACATAACTGGCACACGGTCCGGTTTTTTATGTTTCATGGCAACTTGCATACGCTCATAGCTTGTCATATCTTTCACCTCGAGTATGATATATATTATCTTAAAAAACAATTGCTCGTTGTTCCAATTCATTGTCTGTTACGTTCCACTGCATCCGCAGGCTTACGACAACAGCCATTCTATCGAGATAGTTCACAGGAAGTCTATTTTATATTCGGCAATAAAATGTCATTAATCGCTTTGGGGATTATAAAACTATCTAATATTGAAGCCGTAGTTACAATCACCATATTTTCATCAGGGAAAACGAATATGAACTGTGCGTTGTGTCCGTCCGCACGATACGCATTAAAAGAACACATCCAAAAATTATAGCCGTACCCATACTGCCAGTCGATCCATTCAGCAGCCGGGTCTATATTCTCGGGATGGTCGTTTGTTTCCACTTGTTTTTTTGTCGCCTGTTCAATCCATTCTTCCGAAATATATCGTTTCCCTTCCCAAATCCCCTTATCCAAATATAACTGTCCGATTTTTGCCATGTCATACGCTTTCATTCTTAAGCCAAAAGCGCCGTAGCTTACTGATGCTGAATTATTATACCAAAAAGTATCCTCGATTCTTAAATGCCTGAAAAGCTTTTCATACAGATAGTCGTGTACAGACATGCCGGTTAGCTTTGTTATTATATGTGATAGAGCAAATGAATTAAACCCTTCATAATAAAAATGCGTTCCTGGCTCATGTATAATATCAAGCGAGAAAAAGTATTGCATAGGATCTTTTGTATACATATATTTTTCGTCCGCCACTTCAAATCCGCTGGAAAATGAAAGAAGGTGCTTGATTTTTAATTGTTTCTTATAATCGCTCTCAAATAAATATCCGTATTCCGGAAAAAAATCGGACACTTTATCCTCAACGCTTAATAAACCTTCATCAACTGCGATACCGACCGCCGTCGAAACAAAGCTTTTACTGACAGAGTATAGATCATATACTTCATTTTTCGATAAAAAATACTTCTCATAAATGCATTCGCCGTCCTTTAATACGATAAAACTGTATAATTCCTGCGGCTCATCAGGATTCGGATTTTGGCGCGCTTTATTTACTATGGTTTCTACAGTAAGGTCTATGGCGTTAATAGTGATGGCAGCTCCTTCATGTTTATTAATTTCGTCTTCCGTAATTTCAGGCGAAGTTTTTTCGGAATTTAAGCAACCGGTAAACAATACGATTACAACAAATAGAAATAATAATTTGATTTTTTTTATCATTCTATCTCCTTATTCTCCAAATCTTTTTTAGATAATTACCTTTTGATAAAGCTTTATCTTGTATTTTTTAAAGTTAATAACAATACTTTTTCTTATTTTCCCCCTTGTTGGGCTTTTTATAAAATTATATCTTTATTTGCTCTCTTGTGCAATGCTTAGTTTTCAGACAACGTCTTTAAATATGGAAAAAATTTATTTTTGCAATACTGTATGTTATTATATAAAAGTATACAATTATTGACAAGGCCGACTTTGTACTAAAAATTATAAGGAGAAACTTAATTTGAAAAGAAAACATAAAGCGGCAGACAATCTTATCGATTTAGAAAACACACAACAGAACAATTCCGAGATAATGGATACTGATAATGTAATTATTCCACCTACAAAGGCAGATTTAAGATTTAATCCATTTGTACTCATATATCTCTCGCCCATATTAAGAAATGTCTTTTAGAAAGTATAAATAATGCACATGTATATTTATATGTTTGTTTCTGAGTTTATTATAGTAGTATGACTAACCTTAACATACAAGGAATAAATATTGATCAATATTCATTTATATAATTAAAATTTGCTTTTGTCGACAGACTAAAAGAGCGTGATCTCCCCTTTTTTACCGCATTATGATTACAGCAAAAAAGAGCTGTAATTATGACTTGTAATAAATGTAACAGCAAGCAAATCAAAAAAACGAGTTTTGTTAATGGTAAAATATTAGAAAAAATAGAATTTAATGATTTAGAAGAAGGCGAAAAACAAGCAATTATTGAGGACCATGTAGTATTTGAACGCGACGAAGCGATAAGCCATGATATTGATTAGGATTAACCCACAAAGGAGCAACAATCCTTGCTTTTTTTATTTTGAATTTTAAGGTGGCATGTTAAGCGTTAGGCAGTTATCTAATAGCTTAAGCATAGCTAAATCTACAATCAGTAATATAGAAAACCGGTATTACAATACTGCGAATAAATACAGTGTGCCAACTTGTTAAATGGATGGATATGACATCTGAAGAGCTATTTTTAATTTTAATTAGGGATGAAAATTATTAATTTAACCTGAGAATTTGGTAAGGTTTTTTATTTTGTTATGAATTATAAAAAAGATGCCGGTAGTTCTGGACATTTGCTCAAAATCTATTTTCAAACAAAACAAATAGTGTTATTATAAATACACACTATTTGTTTTGATTTTTCAGTTAACTACATAATCTCTAAAAAGACCAGCTATAAAAAGTCAAGAGGTAAATTATAAAGATTTTGGAGGTTTTTCAAAGGTATTAACAGGGACACCATTTTCAAAAGAATCACCTAAAAGAATAAAACCCAATTGATAATAAAGTTCTCTATATTGCTGTATCCGCAAAGAAGAACTGGCAATTTCATTAATACAGATGGGTTTGGAGCTATCAAAAGAATTGAGTGCGTGGCAAAGAAGAGTGTTACCAACTGTTTGTAAATCGGCTTTATGGGTAATGCCGAAGAATGTAATATGATTGTTCTTTTTTGAGATTGCAATGATTCCTAAACAGTTATCATGAGAATCAACAAGCATAAAAGCCTCCTGTCTATCAATCTTAGACTGCATATAGGTATCAAAAGTGGGAGAATCATCATTACCTTCATACCATTCAGTAAGGTTGGGAACTAACTCTTTGACATAACAATCATGCTCAAAAGATAATGCCAGCCATTTAGGTATATCGGAATTAGTTACAAGTTTAATCTGCATTGGTATTGCCTCCTTCTAATTGTTGTTTCTTAGGCGGTTTCTGCTCATACGGCCTGTTTTCTTTGAGAATGGTAAAGACGATATTACACAACTTTCTTGCAACCCCGCCAATGGCAGTTAAATGGTGTTTACCTCTTGCTTTTAGAGACTGATAATATTCCGATAAAATGGGATCACAAAAAGCGGCTCTGTTAGCAGCAAGCCAAATAGCCCGTCTCAAATAAGGCGAGCCGCGCTTAGAAATTTTGTTTTTAGTACCGGTAACCTCGCCGGATTGTGTAACTTTAACATCAAGTCCGGCAAAGGCAACCAGCTTGTTAGGTGCATCAAAGCGGTTAATATCACCAATTTCACTAATAATTATTGCGCCTAAAGTATCGCCTATGCCTGGAATGGTAGTAATAACTTGATTGGTTTGATGAAGCAGTTCAGATATTTGTTCGTCCAATTCTTCAACTTGATTTTCTAAAAATATTAGCTGCTCAACAAGCTGACGAATTTGAAACGAAAAAGCATTTTTAGCGAAACTAACACCAAATGTTCCTTTGGCAGCGTTGCGGATTTCATTAGCCTTTTCCTTGCCAAAGCGCCCACGGCTTGCCTTGCTTAGTATATTTGTGAGCTTTCGGCTTGAAACACCCAACATATCGTCAGGGGTAGGAAATTTAAGCAATAGCTCTTTTGACGTTACGCCAAAGGCGTTCAGGAAAAACTTGGTCAAGGAGCGCTATAACACGGTGTTTACAGTCGCCGCAGTTGTCCACGAGAGCAAGGCGAAAACGTGAAAGCTGTTTCATTGCAATAATGTTTTCATCAGATAAAGTTGTTTCTGAAAATTGCCCAAAGCGCATGATTTGAGCAATTATAAATGAATCTTTGCTATCATTTTTAGTTTGGCGTATGTACATTTTTCGGAATGCTTCGGACTGTATTGGATTAATAACTCGAACGTCATAACCTTGTTCAGTAAGATGTTCATAAATAGCCAGCCAATAATATCCCGTTGCTTCCATTCCGATGATGATGTCAGATTTTGAAATACTATATTTTTCAAACAACAAAAATAGCTTTTCGCAACCTTCTTTACTATTGGTTAGTGAAATGCTGTCAAACAGAGGTTTACCTTCGCTATTTATAATTGACGCTTCGTGATTACGTTTTGCAATGTCGATTCCTGCGTAAAACATAAAAACACCCTCTCGTGATTAAGTTCACAGACAGGGTTATCCTCTGGTTCTTTACGGCAACACAACCTCGTTAGATATGCAGCGCTAGAACGCTATCCAGCTCATTCGTATCTGACCGTAAAGACAGAGGCGCAATTCTTTCGTCGGAGGCAAAACCTCAAGGAGGGATACTGCGCCCTCTGCCCGTTACTCTTATTATCACATATTCGTTATGAGATAACAAGTTTTTTATACGGTGCTCTTGTCAAAAACACCGTAAATACATTATACGAGGAGGGATTTATTGTCTTTGCTATAGAGAAAGCTAAATAAGCTTATAAAAAATTAAAGAAAAATGAAGATTGAGCAAGATTGGAAAATTCGTATCAATTCGTCTTTTGTATAGAGGATTATGTGAAGTCAGGCATTAAAAAAGCTCCTGATACGCGAGAACTGATTTCATATAATCCCAAAGAACAAACCCGCTAGGAGAAAGTATTTTTTTCCTCTTAAAATTAAAAGATGAGATGCTATGAATAAGTTCATACTAACAAACAATCTAAGAACCTGTAATCAATAAAAGTCACAAATGAGCTATAATAATTCCAGACGAGGGGAAAAAGATGGGATAAAGCACAGACTTAACAGATAAGCAATGGATAATGAATGAACCAGTTTTCAAAAGTAACAAAGGGCAGGATTTGTCAGAGCACTCTAAGGGAGATTTAATAAATGCAGTCTTGTAATTGGTGAGAACAGGATGTCAGTGGGGGCTTTTGGGGAATGATTTTCCGGCATATACTGGGGTTTGGTCATTTTATGGCCGGGCAGTTAAATCTGGAAAGAGGGAACCAGGAATGGCACTGTTGGTAAAAAAACAAGGGAAGGTGGGAACCGCAAACGGGTTCGAACCTACGGCATTATCGACTCCAAAAGCGTAAAAACAACATCGGCTTGTGAAGATAGCGGCATTGATGGCGGTAAAAAAATCAAAGGGCGCAAGCGACATATCGTAGTGGATACAATGGGAAATCTACTTGCTATCACTGTTCATGCCGCAAATGTCCACGACACAAAATCCGGCATAAACCCAGCGAAATCTGCATTTGAAAAATATCCAACAATTCAGAGGTTTTGCGGAGATGCCGGTTATCGAAATTCTTTGAAGAAGACGTTTCCGAGCAACTTGGTTTAGTGGTTGATATATCAAAGCGGATTAAACCGGAGTTTGAAGTTTTGCCTAAACGCTGGGTCGTGGAACGCACCTTTGCTTGGAGTGATAACTCTCCCAGGCTATCAAAAGACTTTGAAATCAAAACTGTTTATGCTGAAAACGTGTTTATGATTTCTCATTTGTACACATTGCTTCGCCGTTATTGAATACAGCTTCTTAGTCATAATTTGTGCATTAATAATGAATTGTGGATAAAGTTGTTAACAAGATTGTGGATAAGCTATAGATAAGCCGTTAATAAGTTGTTAATAAGATTCGTTGATAAATATACTGAATTATCGTATAATAACAAGGACAAGTGGTTGAAATGAAATATTTACAAGAATTTGATTAAATTTACAGAAGATGCGGTACGATGGGCACTAATGCTGCTATAAATTTTGGTATATTAGGTTCGGGTGTATAAGTTTGGATGGAGATGAAGAGAAGCGGCTTAGGAGTAGTAGCGAATATAAGAGGTTGGAAAGTAATATGTGGAAGTAAAGGAATTGATATTCTAGTGGAAACCAGTCTTGATGGGTATTACATATTTTATGATAAAAAAGTTGAAGAAATTATAATTGATAGCAACGCTTCTAACATTCATATTTCCTGATTTATAAAAAATGAATTTTACTAATCTTTTTATTAAAGCTTCTGTATAATACAATATAGTCAAGTTGTTAAAATCATTACTAAAAACCAGATCTATAAAGGATTTATGAAACATTAAAACATAGTGAATACGGGGCAAAAATCTTTGACGTGGATGAAGTCAGGGTTCAAGTCTCTTATTGTCCATCATATTGATATTTATAAAATCCCGTATTTGCTGGTTTTCCAGTAGAATAGCGGGCTTTTTTGTAATCTGGGCTGTTAAAATAACTCCATGTACGATCCTTTACATTATTATCGGATAGAATCTTTTGATATAAATTCAATAAGAGGATTTTGTAATATTATTATGTACATAAATAACTTCTATTTTTTGCAACTTATGTCAGGTAATAGTTTGCATAGAATGTTATACTGGAAAAAGGAGTGAGGCAAATGTCTGTTCAAACGATAGAACTAATGGCCAAATGGGTAGAGAATAACGTGACCGAAAAACCAACTTTGAGTGATATGTCATCATATGTCGGCTACTCGCCATTCTACTGTTCTGCAAAATTCCGGGGACATATGGGAATGACATATAAACAATTTTTGGCCCAATGTAGATTAAAAGCTGCCGCTAACGACCTTCTTAATACAGATGACAAAATTACTGATATTGCTTTTCGTTATGGGTATTCATCATCTGAATCATTGACAAGGGCGTTTGTAGCTGTGTTCAAATGTTCCCCTCGTCAATTTCGGAAAGCTCCAAAAGATTCTTTTTCCCATATCAATCCATAATCATTGCTTCCTAGGAGTTTATGAATTTATGCAATTTAGAATTTTATACAGACTAACTTCGGCGTTATGTCTGTTGAAATTTTAAAATTACTCTAAGGGGTAAATTTTATGTCGAACAAACTTGGAAGAAACGACGCTTGTTGGTGTGGCAGCAGGAAGAAATATAAGAAATGCCATGCCCTGATTGAAGACAGGATGGCAATCTACCATTCAAAAGGTTACGAGGTTCCAAATTGTAAACTACTAAAAAGCCAAAAGCAGATTGACGGTATCCGGGATAGCAGCAAAATAAATATTTCATTGCTGGATTACATTAAAGATTATGTTGTTGAAGGGATAACAACAGGAGAACTTGATCAGCTCATTTTTCAAAAGACAAAAGAGCTTGGAGGTTTCCCTGCGACACTTCATTACAAAGGATATTCTAAAAGTATATGTACCTCAATCAATGATGTAATATGCCATGGCATACCGTCTAACCATGTTACACTACAAAATGGAGATATTGTAAATATTGATGTGTCTACACTATATAACGGTTTTTTCTCCGATTCTTCCCGCATGTTTTGTATTGGTGATGTTTCTGACGAAAAGCAAAGACTTGTGAATGTAGCAAAAGAATGTATGGAATTAGGTATTGAGCAAGTGAAGCCCTGGGGGTTTCTCGGTAATATAGGTCAAGCAGTCAATAATCATGCTATAAAAAATGGGTATTCTGTTGTCCGAGAAATCGGAGGCCATGGGATTGGGATAAAATTTCATGAAGATCCATGGGTTAGTTACGTATCCAAAAGCGGAACGGGAATGCTTCTGGTTCCAGGCCTTGTTTTTACGGTAGAACCTATGATAAATATGGGTGAGGCTAAGATTTTCACTGATAAAAAAGATGGCTGGACAGTTTATACTGCGGATGGAAAACCTTCGGCACAATGGGAAAAAACAGTATTAGTGACGGAAATCGGCTCTGAAGTGTTAACCTATTGAAATTAGCAAAGTTTTAGGTTTATATTAAAAAAAGGCAGCCATTATCAAATATGAGAAAAACAAAACTAACTCAGCTATACGTTTGTTTTCTGATGTTTTACAATTTTAGCCTGAACTCGCATAGGCTTCTGTCGAGATCAGGACTAAACTTTTTAAAGCAGCCTTTAGGCTATAAAGACATAAGGCACCGAAGGAATGAGTAAAGTCCGTCCGGATTCATATCCTGACGAACTTTACTTTGATCTGACTATCATAATTAAGGCTATTCCCTTACAACACAAACATTAAAAGCATAAAAAGCCACGTCAACTTGGCATTTTTATTAAGAAGTATGTAAGGCAAGCCTAAAACAATGCAGATTATAACCGACATTATCCCAACTACAATATTCTTTGACACAATATGTGGCAATCCCCATGCAATACCAAGCACAAGGCTACCCCAAGGAATCCTTTTTCGCGTGGTAAGTGTTTCTCCTGCTTCCTGTCCCAACGCGCACATCATAAGAGCGATAAGCATCTCAAATGCATAGTAAATATTTTGCAGGATAAAATCAATCCAGCCAAAAGAACCCATTCGGCGCATGGCGCTTTGAAATTCAAGTACAGGCTTAACTCCGCCTGAAGCAACATATAAGAAGGCAGTCATAATAATTACGCAGATAATACTCAGGATAACACCGCTTTTTGTCAAGCTTGACTGTGATTGAAACAAATTTATCCCGCATTTCTTCCTTAAGAACGTTAAAATGAGCGTGCTACCAACACTCCAGACAATAATAGTGGATATATGCATACATATTGAATAGGCAAGTTCTGACATATGATATTGCTCCGCCAGTTTAGACCAGATCCCATAGTTTAAAAAATCACACATAAAAATTACAAAAACTGGAACAATACATAACAAATATCCATACCATTTCATATCTGACTGATTTTTAAGATTCATTTTATTGACCCTCCCAGTATATTTACTAATATAGTTGATAATCCGACCGAAAAATAAGATTTTAAATTACTTCGGCTAGGTCTTAAACGAATATCCTCGTTATTTATGAAAGTTTGTTCTGTTTCATTCATTTGATTAAGCTCCTTTTTCTGATTTGCAAAAAATACGTATCTTTAAACCAAATGATAGCAATAAATTTTAGTGATTTCAATAATTTATGTTTAAGTTGCAAATAGACTATGCTAAGTTGCAATAACATTACCCTTTTGGGTCTTATACAAAAAAAGATTATCCAAGCGAATAATCTTAAATTGATATATTATATAAATAAGTAATTTCTCTTGCTTTGCGCCAAGAAGTTTAGTTTTCACCTAAACCTTGACCACAAAAATCAGAGTTTGTTTTAATACCGATTTCAGTATATCCTCTTCCAATCATTGGCGCACTGCATATACTTACACACATTCCATCCAGCATAAATTTAGCAATCCATTCGTCATTCTAAGAACCCATCCTCAAAAACGCCTAAGCAACGTAGCGATATGAGAAATCATAAACATATTCTGAGCCGACACGCATGAAATCTCGTAATCTTTAGAGAGCCTGCGGGAGTGGCACGCCCAACCAAAGGTTCGTTCCACTATCCAGCGAATGGGTAATACCGCCCACCCCTTGGGCATAATTTTTTCGATAATGTCAACAGGGATACCCATTATTTTTAGGGCATTTACGAAAGTCTTGCGATAACCTGCGTCAGCGGTACAACCCTTGATAGATGGATATTTTGCAAAAGCGGTCTTAAAAACTTCCTCACCTGCCACAGTATCGTGGATATTTGCCGCATGAACTTTTACAGCAAGAAGATTGCCCATGGTATCTGTCACGGTATGACGTTTTCTGCCCTTTATCTTCTTGCCGCCATCAAAACCTCTTTCATCAGACGCATACATGGTTTTCACGCTTTGCGAATCTATAATGGCGTAGGAAGGCGCAGGTTTACGCCCTGCTTTTTTCCTGATTTTTTTTAACGAGGGCAGACATGATTTTTTCCCATAGCCCTGATTGCTTGGCTCGATGGTAAAATGACGAAACAGTTTTGTATGGCCGAAAGTCTTTAGGCAAGAGCGCCCATTGGCAGCCTGTTTTATTGAGATATAAAACAGCATTGATAAGTTCGCGTTTACTGTGCTTTACAAAGTGCTTGCCGCGTTTTTCCTTCCCTACAATTTCTCTCACTATCGCCCATTGTTTATCCGTTAAATCTGTGCTGTATCTCATCTAATATCATCTCCAATGACTATCATTGAGATATTATAGCATAGTCCGGTGTTAGTTGTAATTTATTGAGGATGGGTTCTTACAAAATAATTCATAATGTTCTTTTGTTACAATCATTTCTGCATTTTTAGGTAATCTGCTTTGCCAATCACTTACCCAACAATAAGCGTCATGGCTAAATGAAAATATTTTGCTTGACACCCCTTTATGCGGTAAAAAAACTGATTCTAATAACGGTTGCCAATTATGGGATGGTGAAAAGACAATAAGCTGTTTTTTTCCTGTGTAGCTAAAGTACAATTAAAAAGTATATCTTCAAGTATTTCCTTTTCCACCAAACTTCCCGCTAAAAAACCATGACAAATCGGCATTTATAAAATAGCCTACGAAGGTGCGTCTTTATTATCAACAAAAACTGAGCCCTTATAGTTGCCACCAAATACGTTTTGAAATACTGGGATATTATATTTATAACTGCTATTTTCATTCGCCCTATCAGCTTATTTATTTAATCTCTCCTTTGGAAATAAAACAGCCGTTGCGCGATGCAACGGCATATCAACATAAAGCCTATGAAATAAGCATCACCTGCTTACTATATACCTATCATTATTGCCGATTGTAAAACTATAAAAGCTCATCGTGTAAAGTAGACTAAAAAACCTATTTAAAGTTTTTGCATAAGGCAGTTACATGATGGAGTACCTCTAAAAGAAGATCATCAAACCAATGATGTTAACTAAATTATATACTATTAAGTAATATGAACCAAGCCCTGATTCAAGACAATGGTTCCTAAGCATTTTTAGGCCATATTACGTTTTTTTATGTAAGATTAGTATTAATGTGAACACGTCTACCCAACCCTAGTATAAACATTATGTCCTTTTCGCTCGTAACAGCTACAAAACATCCCGGCCTGTTATAAATAATGGGCCGGGATGTTTTGTATAAAATGAGCAAGCCTGTAAGCCGAGTTCTGTTTAAGCAGCCATCTATCTAAGACCTATTGTTGCCAATAGGTTCCTGCGAACCTACCTGAAACGGAACGGACAATTCCATAAGTTTCATTTGTTCTTGCTTCGGATGGGGTTTACAGAGCCTCTTTTGTCGCCAAAAGAGCGGTGAGCTTTTACCTCGCCTTTCCACCCTTGCCACAGCAATGCTGGGCGGTTTATTTCTGTTGCAATAGCAATAGGTAAACCTTTGATATTATCTCCAGCTTTTCCCCTGCTCCACACCGTACATGAAAGTTTCCCTTCATACGGCGTTCCATCATTTATATTCTCTTTTTAATTTCAGAATTACCAACCAACAATCTAAGTTTATTTATTTTCTTCAAAGCTTCATTATTTGGCTTTACTTTTGTCATATATTCATCTATAATATTATTGTCCCTGGCATGCAGAAGCATGTGGACATCTTGAGTGACGAATACGAGATTTGTGTATTCGTCACTTCCCTTTTTGTGCCCTTGGGATTTTATGATGTACGTGCATATTACCAATCTCCAAATATTCCCCTGCTACTCCACATTTTCCATTTTGTCCAACATATAATGAAATCCTGTTGTCATTATATTCCATACTTCTATGTTCAACTGGATTGTTCATAATAAACTTTAATATTCTTGGATCTATGTTGGATAGTTTTTTATGGACTAATTCTCTCCCATTTTTTGTGTAATTACATATATTTTGGTTGAATAAATAGGGCGGGTTTGTTTTAACCATTGCTATTGGATATAAAGTGATTTTTTGCACATTTATTTCTTTATAGTTACCTTTATACGCTCTTTTATAAGCCAAACTTTTACAGCCTTGTTTAGTCATAGATTTTCTTAGTCTTGTTTTAATTTTCTTGTTGACTCTATAGGCAATTTCCTTCATATCGACTGATATATTGGTTGCTGTATTATAATAATTTTGCATACCCATAACCATTGCATTATATTGCATAACAGTTTTCACATTAGGATGTTTACTCATTGTTATTACTTGTTTAATGAGGTTTTCTTTACCGCTTTTTCTGTCATGTTTGATTGAACGATGTATTTATTCCTCTTCTTTTTAGCTTTAAATCTAAAACCTAAGAATTCGGACGAACTTTTTCGAATATCAACTATTTTAGATTTTTCTTCACTTATTTCTAAGTCTAATCTTTCTTTTAACCACATTTTTGTAGCTTCAAAGATTTTCTTTGCACTATCCTTGTTACTACAGATTAATTTAAAATCATCTGCATATCTAACAATGTATACTTCTTTTAATCTACTTGTTCTTAATGCTCTATATTTATGTGAATTTCCATTATTACCTGCTTGCTGATGAATAAGTATGATTTGTTTCTAAGGTTTCCCATTGATTACTTATCCACCAATCTAATTCGTTTAATACTATGTTTGATAATAATGGTGATAGTATTCCCCCTTGTGGGGTTCCTTTATCTGGTATGCCAAATCCTTTTACTTCTGCTTTTAGCATTTTTGAAATTATACTTATCACTTTCTTGTCTTGTATACCTATTGTCCATAGTTGTTTTAAAAGTTTCCCATGATTAACGTTATCAAAGAATCCTTTTATATCAATATCTACAATGTAATATAATTTAGACATATTTACATGTTTCAAAAATACTGCAATCGCTTCTTTAGCCCCTCTATTGGGTCTAAATCCATAGCTGTTTTTACTGAATTTGGCTTCACAAATTGGCTCAAGAACTTGTTTAATCCATTGCTGAATTAGTCTATCCTCAATGGATGGTATTCCAAGCGGTCTCATTTTCCCATTTGGTTTAGGAATTTCAACCCTTCTTACCATTGATGGTTGATAATTATTTAATCTGCTTCTAATGTAGTTAATGTAGTAGTTGATATCTTTATTAGCCCAATTATCTATTGTCGTCCCATTAACCCCTGCTGTCATACTTCCACTGTTATTCTTGATATTTCGGTATGCTAATTTAATGTTTCTTTCATCAACAATTAATTCATATAGTTTATGAAATTTATAATTTTGTTTACTCTTTTCATAGAGTTCATCAAAATTATTTTGAATATCGTACGTAATATTCATTATTTCTTAAACTTGATTTTTTGAGTGTTGCATTGTTGGTTGCCATAAGTCGGTTAATCTCTCCTCATGTGAGGAAATTTGGCCTCTTTTAGTCATACAAGAACCTTATTATTTATTTCTTGAAATTAAGAAGTTGAAATATAAATGACTTGTGGCTATCCCTCCACGGCTTATTATCACCGCTTCATAGGTACTGTGCCACTACTTTCACTGGTATTAATATAAGTTATAACGATACTGGAATATCATTTTATGATATGCTAATATTTGCTATTAGCTTTCGTCTTTCCTTATAAACACTTCATAGAGTTGCAAACCTCTTCATGTTACCAGTTTCCCACGTTCCGATAATTCTATCATTATGATATTTTTAGGTTTACTCTTTGGGCCTGTATAATTGACTCTGCCTTTAACAAAGTAAGGTCTTTCATAGGAAAGATATTTTACTCGACCTCTTATACTTATGAGAACCATAATGTAATATTACTATTACATCTTCATTTAGACCCTTTAAATCAAGTATTCGTCTATCCATCCTTTTAATGAATATTCTAACCATGAATATCTTTAGAAAGTTTTTAGATCTCCCTATGAGCCTGTTTGCTTGATACTGCCTATAACAGTATAAGGTATTTCATAACGGAGCGTTTTACTTTACCTCACAAACCCAAGTTAATGCTTAAACATTTCTGTTTAAATTACGTATAGACTCTTTCATTCGGGTTTTCGTCAGTAATATGTTTTCACACATTCCATTCTAATCATAAACTTCCTGTAGACCCCCGGCCTATCATACACTCAACCACCTCTGGTTTGCTTTTCCTATATATAGATTCTATATATTTAGGGTGTACTCTCAGCCGACTTCACCGAGCTTTGCACAGTTAAATCTTTGCACATTTATCTGCACATCGGAGTATTAGGAGAAGCCCTTCGGGGCGTTACTCCCTCATTTGACTTCTTGAATTATCAGTTCTACTACAATTTGTTGAAAATCTGTTTGATTTTCTAAAGTGGTAGTGTCTAGTCTTTTCAACTAGAAACGTGTCGCACCTTTCCTTGAAGTCGCCTTCACCGGACGTTATCCGGCATCCTGTCCTACGAAGCTCGGACTTTCCTCATGGCATAAGCCACGCGACTGCCTTTCTTACTCATTTCACTTATTATAATAACATATAAAAGCGGATTATACAAGTAAAAACCACTGCTAACTGGTTAGTTTGATTTAACCAGTGTAATATTGCCGCCCAAGCTTTTGAGTATTTCTTCGATTTTTTCATATCCTCTTTCAACAAATTTGGAATTGCGTACTACTGTCTTTCCATCGGCACATAATCCGGCCAGAATGAGTGCTGCTCCACCTCTAAGATCCTTCCCATCGACGATACTGCCCTTTAGATGACTAACACCTCTAATAACCGATATCATGCCATTGTGAGCCTGAATGATATCTGCCCCCATCCGAATTAGCTCGCTAACGTGTTTATTCCTGGATTCGAAAACGGTTTCTTCAACTATACTAGTTCCTTGTATTATAGTTAGATAAGACATCATCTGAGATTGCATGTCAGTTGGATATCCTACATGTTATAAAAGTAAGTATTTTACACAAAATAAAAAACAGTAAAATCACCTGCCTGCTTATTAAACACGATCCTATCTACAACGCTTTTGATAGCAATACTCTTTTCCTCAGTAGTATAATTTTCAGAAAATAACAAGTCGATTAGGGTTTTCAGTGTTTCTTTCAATGCGTTTATTTTTTCATCGGTGATATTCTCGTCGGTTAAACAGTCTATTTTTTTTAATATTAATTGTTCTTCATCTATGCACTTTTCTTTATTCTGCCTGTATTCGTCAAGCGAATCAACGCCGGCGGAATACGCCGTCTTATAGCGTTCCAATCTGTCGTGTATGCGTTTGAGAGATGCATTTAGTGAACTCAGCTCATCATAGTCCCTGTTTTTTTTTGTAAGGTAAGTATAGTTCACAATATTATTGCCTTCAAGAATCATCTTCAGAGCATTCTTCGTCAATAATTCAAGTTTTGGCACACTTATAAAATTTGAATATTTACAACAGCCATTCGCGTGTTTGCTGCACCGATAGGATGTGTTGCCTTTATTGTCGGTTACATGGTTCATCCTGCCGCCGCAATGCCCGCATTTTAGCAACCCGGAAAGCCAATGTTTGTAGGTTAAGGATGGCCTTGACCGCCCTACCGGTTTTTCTCTTATCAGCCCTTGTACTTTCTCCCACGTTTCCATGTCAACAATAGCTTCATGCTCACCCTTGTAAATCTCGCCATTATAATAAACATTACCGATATATGCCTGGTTTAGCAACATTCTTTTAATATCGCGTGAATACCATCCGTATGCTTTTCTTTTTTGTACGCCTGAATCATTTAGCTTTACAGCTACGCTGTGCCATGACGGACAATCAATAAACATTCTAAATATATCTCTTACAACCGAAGCCTCCTCGCTCACAATTTGTATTTTCCCGTTTTTCTTTGAATATCCAAAAGGCGGCGGAGTTTGGAACTTGCCACGCTGGGCGTTATATATCATTCCGCGCTTGACGGATTTGGAGAGCTTGCGCGAATACATTTCGTTCAGGGCACCCAGCATTGCGTCCGTGATCAAAGAACTATCGTCATCTATCGTCGGCTCTGTTGCTGATATCAAATCAATACCGCTTTTCTTTAATACCGATTTGTACACAATGGATTCTTCTAAGTTTCTGGCAAATCGGGAAGAATCGTAAACCAATACAATATCAAAAATATCCTTTGTGCTATCTTCAATCATGCGCATAAACGCCGGCCTCTTTTCGGCTTTGCGCCCAGAGATCCCCTCGTCAATATAAGATTCAACTATTTTCATATTATGCGACTTGGCATATGATTCTAATGCTCTTCGCTGGCTGTCAATGGAATTCTCCTGCTTTTCTGTACTCATGCGCATGTACAAAGCTGTTCTCAATTTTATCACGACCACGACCTTTTACTATTTCTTATGGTTCCCTCGTACTCAAATACTAAATATCTTTGATATTTGTCTTGCAATTAGGCGCATTTTTTAAAATCATATTCGTCAAGATGCATTTCATCAAATTGGCTTAAAAACATTTTATCGTATTTTGTATAGCTATAACGCGCTTTATAGTTCAAATGCTGTTTCAAATCCGATTCTCTGTTTTCAATAGTCCTGGCCCCGTATGCACAGATAACAGCAATAGGCATCAAAAGCTGCTCGGCAAAATAGTTTGCTTCCAATTCCTTTTCTTCATAGGTTAATGTACAACCGAGAGCATAATGCCCACAAAAGACATGTCCCAACTCATGTGCCATCGTCCAGCGAACCCTACAATAGAGTTGCTTGTCGTTGTAGTATATAATGTATCGTAAAGCCATCGGCTGAACTGTCTATGATTATTCCTTTAGCAACCGCTTTGCTGTAAGGACAGGTTTTTATATCATACACCTTTAATATATATTTAAGAACAACCGGTAGCGTATAGATTTCAGCTTTGCTCAATACCTCTAAAACCGTTAATTTTATGCGACTTCTCCGGCTTGCTGTCATGGATTCACCCTTATAGTTCGTCAAAAAGTTCTTCTTCTGCCTTTATTTGAGCCTTGTCGGTAATTATTTCTATCGAGCTTCCATCCTTTCCATTTTTCGAAATTCTCTTTAGGTAAGGAGATTCATTTGATGGATTATTTTTATGCGTAGATATCTCCATTGATTCTATGGTTTTCTTCCGTTCCGGCAGCCCCATAAACCGCCGAACACCGTCCTTGATAGTGTCCTCTGCTGTCTCGTAGGCTTCGGCTACTTGGAGAGTGTCGGGGGAAAGTGTTTTAGAATTACTATTTTTTTGATATCCGAATGTTTCAAGGATATTCGTAATTCCATATATCTTACATAATGCCATTAACGTATTGCCATCTGGCATATTTTGGTTATTTTCATATGCGTATATAGCTGAATTTTTTATTGATATTCCCATAGAAGATAATTGTTGTACCACCCCTGAAACAGATATGTTCAAGTCATATCTTTTTGTTTTTAGTATATCGCCTATGCTCTTTGAAGACAATTTAATCCCTCCTTAGCTCACAATATAGCAACAATATGTATAAATGTCAACACACTTTACATTATTAATGTAATTATTTTCAAAAAATTTATTGAAATTACATTTTTAATGTGATATGTTTAAAGCGTTCACACAGATAATGTAAAACAAAAGAATGGATTCCATGAATAATCGATTAGAAGATAAAGCCGTATCTATTAAAAAAATATGTGAGAGCGAAGATATTCCATACAGAAGGTTGCTTCACGCATTGCGAAACGGGGGAGCAATAAGGGGGAAGGATTTGCTAAAGGTATGTGCATTTCTAAATGTAGATCCCATTCAGTTTATTAGCACCCTCCCTGCCGACAAACTCAGCGCAGCGGTAGAAAAAGAATTACAGTTTGCATAGGAAGGAGAACCCCATGAAACCAGAAAAAGAAAAAGCCCCCAGAGGGGAGCAGTTTTCTTTTGTATGGCTAAGCGAAGTTGTTGTTTACCTTTTGAAAAAGATGTAGGATAGCGAAACCACTGAAACTCATTACAAGAATTACATCGCTTCAATAATTGAAGAAGTAAAAAAAGCGAGCACATAGTAGAGTAGTCAGTCGTCAAGGCGCGCCACAGTGGCAGACAATCCTTAACCTTTGTCATTACCTACAGAGTACAATGGAGCCTCCTGGTCCACCGACCAGATAAGCGTATATTGATCATATCCGGTATCAAGATATGGCTTAACTAAACTATCGCTAATGACTATTTTTACCTCATTGCTCATAGATGAACTTCTTTTCATTTCTATACCATCGGGTCGTTACTACGCTCTACGAGGTAGAGGAAGAATTAACCATCCGTCGGAAGGTCAACAAAAAACACTACAGCATAGGACAAATTTATCCATGCATACATATTAATGAGGTGATTCTGATGGAACGTAAACCGTCTATATACATAGGAGGAAAACCTTTTTACATTAATTTTGTTGGGGTAGACAGAAAAACTCATGAAGTGATCATTCCATTATCTCAAGAAGTTGACAAAACGAATATACAAGACCGTGCCGACCGGTTTGCAAAACCATTTGGATATGAACGAAAGAAACCGACTACTGCCGTTTAACTACGGCATATTGGACAAGCTGCTTTCATAATGACGACTACGGTCACGGCGGTATTGAAAGGGGTGGTAAAAGTGGATATATACGCTGTATACGCGGAGCAAGACCCGTATATCAAAAGATTAAACCGGAAAGGGCACGGCTGTGGTTGAGGAATATTTGGTCGAACATCCTATTCAGACATTGAAAGTCTCTGAGTTAGAAAGATCATACCAGAATACAAAAATGCCTTATACAATTTAAAATGGTGCGCTGTGCGTGATTTGGCATGACTTGGAACCTGACAAAACGTAACCACCTTCTGTTGGCGCGGATCGGCGGCAAATATAAAAATACTTTATAAAGCCATCTTACCACAAGGAGATGAATTTGTAAATGGGTAATGAAGAAATTGACCATAAATGTAACCGGTGGATTGAACTGCAAATGCAAAAAGAAGCGACGCAAAAACAAATGCAACTGCTGTAAACACAATGGGAAGAAGCTATTGACAAAGAACAGCTTGAAATAGAAACCATGTTACAGATCCGGCGCGGGAATTCGATACTGAAAGAGCGGTTTGGCACTTATGAGTTTATATATCGAAATGAAAGTTAAGCCGAATAAGTCGACCGAATATCAAAAACAGTTATAGACGAAGTGTTGCAGGAAGGCTACCTTGCCTGTGTCTGCTATGGAGCGAACGAGGCGATAGAAGCTTTGAGGAAGTATTGCGAGGGTTGATTTATAAGGATGTGAAATAATGGCAAAACAATACATACATCTTTATTACAGTTATCTTGAAGCGACTGAAGCGCCCAACGGCGCGGAACGTGGCCGCTTGTTCACGGCATTGCTAAAATATGGCATGACGGGTACAGCGGAGAAGTTAAGCGGGAACGAGCGATTCCTATTCCCCATGATGTGGGTGCAAAAAGATAGAGATAATGAACCATATGAAGATAAATGCCGCAAAAATAGCCAAAACAGACAACTAGCAGCAGTTAACCGGGATTGAGAAATTGCGCCAAAAACGGCAAATGGAACAACAGTCACAAAGAGATAATGTAATTGACATATCTGTTTGCTTTTTTCGATGTCTGTAGACTCTTTTTGGCACAGACAGTCACGATACATTGCGCATTGATGATGCGACAGGTAGTATACATTACAGAAATTTGCAAAACAATGGGGGAACAGGGCGCAATAACTATTATGAATTTGTTGGTGTAGATAACGAATATGCTCAATAATAATTTAGCGTAAAGTCAAGCGAGTGGCAACAAGCTTTTTAAAGTAACCGCTAGATTAGAAAACGAGTTCAGGGCACTGACTGATATGGCAGACCGTTCGATCGATCATACCGGGAAAAGCAATTGTTATTGCAGACTGTGCCGTGGTTATGAATGCTATAACAAAAAGGATGGAATTATGCAATTAGAGTCAAACACATCGGCAGCAATGGTATTCTATCCTGTCTACATTTTTCTGACACTGAGTTTGATACCAACATTGATTGGATTCTTATCAGGAGACAGACAAAAGAAGTGAAGACACATCCGGAAATCTATAAGTTTATACCGAGCACCTGTCCATTGGACGTTCTGGATATTCATGAAAATAAATTTTACCCTATTTCGTTTAGAGTGGAGTGGTACGCTTCAAGCTTTCAGATGATTCCTACGAAACTGTTGTTACGAATTTAGATCGTGAGGCATTTCCATCAAAAGCGATAAAAGTGCTCTATAACATGCGTTGGGAAATTGAAACTTCCTTCCGGGAACTTAAATACGCCATCGGCTTAAGCTGTTTTCATGCTCAAAAACGGAGTACATCACCCAAGAGATATTCGCAAGACTGGTTCTGTATAATTTTTGCTTGATGATTACACTGCAAGTAGTCATCAAGCAAAAATCCACCAAACACGACTATCAAATGAATTTTACAGTCGCTACCCAAGTCTGCAGATACTTTTTTAGGTGCAAGGGCAATGTACTTCCGCCCGATGTTGAAGCTCTGATTCATAAGAATATTCTACCTGTCAGAAAAGGCGACAGTGATCCTCGTAAAGTCAAGCCTAAATCAACCGTAAGCTTCATGTATAGAATAGCATAAATAGATTTATCTTCTCTAATTTTTTTGCACATATCTTATCTGCTTTGTTTGCCTACCCAAATATCGTGTTTTTCACTCGTATAGAAAAAGCATCACAAGGTTATGATTCTCCCCTTGTTGCTTTCTTTAACTTAATGACATTGCCGTTTTAACCTCGCGTGTTTTTGCGCTGCCGGCCGATTGCTTTCCTTCCACTCCGGCGAGTTCCTGCTTACGAATTGGAACACCCGTGCCGTCATACTCTATATACAACTTTTGAGTCGGGGTTTCAGGTTCAGGAGAAACAACACCAAAATCCTCAAATGCGGCGGTTATTTCATTTTGTTGTTGTTCCATGATCTTCGCGCCGCAATCTTCCGCTATATATTCAGTTTCTTTTGCAGATACATTAATGCCGTATAAAAATTTCAAATTTGCAGATGTATCCTTAAAAGAATCAGGTACCGCAATCTGCACCGTTACTCGTTTCACTGCCTTAGTAAAACGAGTAACGCCCACACCGAGGTTTTCTTCTTTTGATATCACATGTTTATTACATTCACACTCGTCATTACAACAGCCGTAGTAGTTGCGCGTGAACTCGACTTCTCCAAGCAGTGTAACTATTGTTTTGCTCCGCTTATCGAGGTTTCTCATTTTTTCTCCGCATTTCGGGCAACTCTGACAGATATTTTGACAACGCTGCTCTCCCACAACATAGCGCGGCTTCGCGGAAGGACATTTCCAATTCAGTCATATTGCACTGTGTTTCTTGTGCTTCCTCGTCTTTTCGTGCGTCGAACAATCGTGACAGTTCAAATGAATACTCGTCTGCGAGGTTTAGTTTTTTTAGCCTCATCATCACTTTGTGTAAACGTGGCTATACTTTCGCAAATATCAATATATTCTTCTGACAATTTACGGAACTTGCGATAGTTCTCAACCTCAGTCTTTACACGCTCAGCGTCTTTTTTTGGTACTGAGCGTGTTTTCGTTTTGTTTTTTTCACCGACTCCCGTTACATTGTAGAATGGACCTCTTCGCACTACTGAACCACCTTTGTGCGTTTCATTATAATAAAATTCATTGAAACTGCCGCACCGCATTGTTTGTATGTCGGCGATTGCGTTACATATTTCTATTCTCCGTTTGAGAAGTTGTGGCATTGATAAAGTTTTCATTTTCGTAGTCCCTGCATAAAGTATTTATACTCTATGCATTATACTATAAAATGAACCGATCTATAGCGGTTTTTGAAAAATTTAATCTGTCAACCTATATTTGTTACGCACACCCTATAGAAATACCTCTAAAAGTGTGGTATACTAATTGCATACTTTCCATTCCCTGAATACTTCTTATCGCTTCTAAAAATGCATCGTCAGACTTCTGCTTTGGTTTGCTGTCACCGCCAATGAGTAAAGTTGTATTGTTTGAGAGCATAAAGTCATTCTCAACATAAGAGGCCACATAATTATCAGTATCCATACTGGTAACAAGCGTAGTAATCGTAATAAACGTTGTCACGCCGAGAAACAGGCTTGATAGAACAACAATGGCGCGTTTATGGTCGCGGAATATATTACGCAACGCCACTCTGTAAGGCTTCCCATGCGCGAATAAATGGCATTTTTCTTAACTTCCGCACCCGTGTATTTTTGCGCTTCAATAGGTGAAACTTCCGCCGCCTTTTTCGCGGGCTTTGCCACACCTAAAAAAGCCGTAAGTAAAGCAAAGAAGGCAGCCCCAACAAAGATAATGGGTGAAAATGACACGATTGTTCCGGTGGCTATGATACTCATGCCGGAAACGAGAGCGGGAACAATCACTAATGATAGTAATGACATAATCCCCATCCCCAACGGTATTCCAATGACGCATAACCTTAGTATTTGCCCTGTTACAATTCGGCATATCTGTCTTGGCGTTGTTCTAATAGTTTTTAATAAACCATAAAAGCGTACATCCCTCGAAATTGAAATGTAGAGGACGTTATAAATAAGCAGATAACCGACGAGAATCAAAAACGCAATAATAAACAACAGCGCGATAAAAGTTGATGTGTTGTCCACATTATTAGTATCGTACATAGGTACGGTGCGTTCGATATTGCTAAATCATGCTCAAGCCTCTCACAATATTCATTTATATTTGAGCTATTACTAAATACTACGGTTGCCGCCCCATAATTTTCCACAGTCCTACCGTATTCCCTCGACAATTCCTCCGACACAAGATATGAAATAGGTATTTCCATACCTACTTTCGGGTTAAGCCCTAGTTTTTCAAGCACCCAGTAGGGAACTATGATTTCATTCTTTTTGCGGGTAGTTGCCCATTATATCCGTGTAAGCGGGTGAACGCAGTTCTTCCGATCCAGTTTTATCAAAATAGTGCAGGGATAAAACCATATCGCCCATCTGCGGCGTACTATTTACCGAGACTACATTATTACCTGTGCCGATTGTTTTAACATATTCAAAAGGTTTTTGAGTTGTTCCATTTTCATGTAAAGACGGGTTGCTGATTGCGGCATGGACAACCAAATACGAACAGGAGCGCATTTGACCGTATGCAATCGGTTGAAACGCTAAATAAACGTATAGCGGCTATCAAGGAAAGCGGTGAAACACAGCAACGTGGGCGAAGCTGATTAAGAGCTTCACAAAACTTGAAATGCTGGATGTAGATATCTTGCTTCTGTTGATTGATAAAATTGTTATTGGCGAATCGTAACATGACGGCAAAGTGCGTTACTGTGACAGCAATATTTTTTACAACTATGTAGGCGACCTTGACCGATTGGAGTTTAATGACACAAGCGGAAAGGGTGTGAGAGCATGAGCGAAAAGCTAT
Organism: Holotrichia oblita; assembly: GCA_023690525.1. Taxonomy (NCBI): domain Eukaryota; kingdom Metazoa; phylum Arthropoda; class Insecta; order Coleoptera; family Scarabaeidae; genus Holotrichia; species Holotrichia oblita. Next base: position 19,036 of record JALQSN010000125.1, on the reverse strand, counting down.
ATAATGTTGAAATGTATATTCATCTGTCACGGGAAAACACGGAGTATGCAGGAAACGAATCGTTGAGTATAGAAAACCAGCAAAAAATGTTGTCTAAATTTATTGCAATGATGCCGGGTTGGGTAGAAAAGCGGATATATATTGATAATGGGGCAAGTGACGGCAATTTCAACAGACAAGGCTTTCAAGATATGATGTGCGATGTAAGAAACGACGTAATAAATCTCGTTTTAGTTCAAGATTTATCACGCTTTGGGCGAAATTATCTTGAATCCGGCAAATATTTGGAAAAAGAACTCCCTGTTCTTGGCTGCCGCTTTGTTATATTGGCTGACGGTATAAACACCGAGGACGGCGAAAACGATATTATGCCGTTTCTCAACGCTATGAATGATTTTTACCTCAAAAGCCTAAGTGACAAAATAAAAGATGTGTTTTTGGCAAAAGCAAAGGCGAAGCATAAATTAACAGGAACGCCGCCTTACGGTTATATGCGCAGTCCGGATGACCATACAAAGTTAATCGTGAACGAATACGCAGCCGATGTGATTCGCAAGATATTCAAAATGAAAGCAGATGGGTTCGGTTCGGGTATAGCAAGATTGTAAGTGCATTAAACTCCGAAAATATCCCACCGCCAAGATTGTACTATGACCTCGGTAATACCTACGCGGCAAGCCGCGAGGTATGTACTTATTCATCGTAATTAAGAGGTAAGTAGATATTTAAGCTCGTTCACGGCATCCTCGAAGTCAGCCGTTTTACATATGTTTAAATTTTGTTTTGTCCATTCGTTTTCAATGTCACTTATCAAGCAAACGGTGCTTTGAGATTATACCAACATCCTGCTTGTCATAATTACCTACTCTCTTTTGATTGTCCGCAATCAAATTATTCAAATGCAAGCGAATGAAGAAAGATTTCATTGCGTATTTAATACAACTGGCTGTCTCCTATTTATTTACATTTGTAAGACCATACCGATCTACCACTTCTGCTGTTAGAAAAACTTTTCTGCTCTGCTCAATTGCATTATCATCGAGCGCAAGTGCCGACACACGCATTCCCACAAATTGAGGGTTTCAATTTCATCTATGATTCATAGATGGACTATACTTCGCCATTTCCAGCATATCCTACCGCGATATGGCTAAAAGTGTGAAAATAGTTTGGCTATTTTTCATGCGGCTATTTGAGCCGCAACAGGCGGCATGGTTACCGTCATGAACAGAACGGGAGATTCCAGTTGTAGCAATAATCCCATCTGATACAGGAATGTCAGCTTTGTCACGCTCTTATTAGTTATCAATATTTCCTGCTGGTCTTTATCCATCTTTGTTCAAATATTTCTTAATGAAGTGAATACCTAATCTTATGAGGTTAATTATAATGAGTGCAATAAATCCAACAGTTAGAGCACTCTTTAACAAGGTCATACATTCTGCAAGTATCGCAATTACAAATAGTTCTTTGGGATAATAAATGATTGTAGTCAATATAAAAATATTTTCTATCCAGTCGGATAAACATAATATTGCACCTAAAAACCAAACAATTTTAAGTATACTTTCTTTGGATGATATTTTAGTTAGTATTAAATGCAAACACGAAGAAAAAAACAAGCTATATTGAAACGGTACTATGAAATCAATAAAAAGAGATGATTGTATATAAGCCATTCTTCCCGCTGGGGCATAAGAATTTAATAAATAGTATAATTTTTGGGGCGTATAGAATATCATATTTTCTACATACACATTACCGTTTGTTTGTAATAAAAAATATTTAGAAAACGCTGTTCTTAATAATACAATGCAAGCTAGAAATATAAATCCCATTACTATAACAAATTTAACTGATATTAGCTTATTGATTTTCTTGACAAGATTCATTGTTTTCATCCTATTTATAAGTTTTTATTTTATAATAACTGATATTATGGTTTCAATGGAATCAACAACATCTGCTTCTTTTTGGCAAATAGAGTTGTTGTCGCCTCATAAAACTCCCATTACTCCGTATATTAAGAATTTCGATACGATAAATTCATCAATACCTTCTATCTTCATTCTTTCTTTATTTTTTCTAAGAATATCTGCAACAGACTCAATAAGAGATTGTGCTATTGATAAAGAGAGCTTATCATACAAATCTTGTTTATCAGCAACAAATACTTCATTCGTTGGAATTTTGGTGTTTCAGTTGAATAAATACTTATTATTTTTTTAATGACTTGAATTATTGTAAGCGTTTCATCTGAAATTATTGATTTCAATATAGAAGCCCTTTCTGCTGCGTAGTGTTCAATAACAGCCTGAAAGATAACATCTTTTGATTTGAAATAATAATAGAATAAGCCCTGTGCCACGCCTACCTTATTTACAATGTCGCTAACAGATGTACGTTCATATCCCTTGGTAAAAAATAATTCTCTAGCAGCCAGAAGAATTTCTTCTTTTCTTTCTGCTGGTGGTTTACTAATTCTCGCCATATTATCACGCCCCTTAGTAAGAAACTTATCATAGCATGCCATATGACTGAACGTCGGTCAATAATATTTTGTTGAATGTGTTGATTATGTATCTTATAACATAGTTATCCAAACGTATGTGGGTATTGTAAATAGTACGAGGTGATTAAACTATGTATAAAGTAACAAAACCTTTTGACCGCCGACCATTTGGATAAGTCGTAAAAGAAGCACTTATCAAATCGGTTCTGACATGTGTTGAAGTTGAGGAACCGTTATAGGCTAAACTCATTCCAGTGATAATCGCAATGATTTTCATTATAACATTGTCCGAGTGTAAAAACGACAACGGACAACATGCATTATAAATTGATTCACCCGAAAACTTAATCATGAAACAGTAACGGCAAGCTTTGCATCTCTGCGTAGAATGATTTGTTTTCGGCGGCAAGCATCGCCTATTATTGTTTCAGTTGGTTTATGGACGGCAGTTTTTTCAATCCGAGTTTGTCGAAATAACTCTTGGCGGTGCGATGGAGTATGATGTCGACAGTGTGTTCGCCGTAATATTTTTGATTCCACCCCGACCGCTTATACCTCTCGTGGATCACCCGCGTTTTTCCGTACTGCCCGATGTATATTTTTGTAGTTCGGTAATCTCGTTTATTCGCGTTTCAACGTCGCGGATTTTTTGGCTAAGCGACAAAACCGCCCGAAGCGGAGGGCGCTTTTCTCTTCAAGTCGTCGTATGAGTCTATGTCTTGTTCCTGTAAAAAGATTAGGGTTTTGGCGGTTTGTTTCAAGTTGAAAGCCTTTGCCCATTGCTCATAGCCAGAGCAACATTGTCAAGGGTGTTAATCATTTTTGGCAAAAGCAACTACCTTGTTAGGATTGCGTACCTAATGCCGTTAATCACGGTGTTGTGTGTAGATTATAGATTGGGAGAAGTTGCTTAATTTCTACATGGCCATCAAATGATAATCGCTAATTTGCGGACTTTCTTTTACACAAAAACCATGCGAAAATAATTATGACAACATATCCTATTGTTGCTGGCAAAGAAGCTTGAATGCCAAAGGCCCCTCCTGTTACTAGAGTAGAATCTGATTTTAGTGCATATGTGAATATAGAGCGTCCCGGTTCGACACTAATTTCTAATATTCTTCCGATTATGATTAAGTTCCAAATACCATGAACAACGACTCCAGATCATATGGAATCACTTTGATATGAAATCATTGAGGACATAATTCCTACGCTTGTTCCTGCGACGGGCAATATTAATGTGTCTAAAATATTGGGGTTCTCCATGTTGAAAATATGTAAAAATCCAAACAATACCGAAGGTACGATTATTGCTATAAAACTATTCCATCGAACCTCCAACAAACGCATAATAAAACCACGAAATATCAATTCCTCAGTTATCCCTGTAACAAGACAACTACTAAGAACCGCATTCATAATACGAAGCGTAAGTCTGTTCGGCACTAAGATTGGACACGGCAAACACTCCGGGTGTCAGGAAAATATAAAAAGCTGAAAAAGCAAGTGGAACCAATATTGAACAAAAAATCCAAATGGCAATACTTTTGGGCTTGCATATGCGAAAATCACTTAAAGACATCTTCAATATTTTTACTATATAGGTGTATGTAAGCAGAAGCGGTATTACAATGCTTAATACAGACTGTCCTACTATAATTAAGGGCGAAAACGATGTTTCGAGTTTTGTAATAAGATATAACAAATCAAAGGGTAACGAAGCAAGAATATTGCCAACGAGTAATATAATTCCCCCCCCCCGATAATGGCATGAATTATTGTTTTGAAACCAAACCTATCGGATTTTATCATATATGCCTCCCTGTTATGCGCTTTCTTTATATAATATAATACGCATATTATATAAATTAACTCTAATATTGATAAACAGAAGAACTACAACCGCTAACAATTTTACTGTTACCTTGTGTTGTCGATGATCTCGCTACCCACGAAAAAGAGGAAAAACGAGGTCAATTACGGTGTTGTGCTTATAAGTCCGTTGACGGGTTCGAAACTCCGGGACGCCCAATAGCGCCATAGCAAGCCCTAATCGTTGCTTCATGCCCAAAGAAAATTGCTTTGCCTTTTTCTTGCCCGTGTCTGTCAGTCCGACTGCTTTCAGCACTTGCAAAATGCAGTCTTTTCCGGGAACACCCCGCTGCAAGCGGCAGATTTCCAGATTTTCAACCGCGCTCAAATCAGGATACACTGCTGGGTTATCTACCATGCCGCCACTGTTTTAATAACTGACTCGCTTCGCTTACGCCGAATAAGGAAAACTCACCGCCTGTCTGCGTCGCCAGCCTTGCCAAAATACGGATCATTGTTGTTTTTCCCGCACCGTTTTTGCCGACAAAGCCGTAAACATCTCTGCGCTTAATTTCCATATTTACGGTATCTAACGCACGAAACTGTTTGTATTGCTTGGTCAAATTTCTTGTTGTAAATACGTTTTTGTTCATATCATCGCCTCCTATGTACCCCATTATAGAGGTCGATGTTCAAGAATACCTAAAGCCAAATCTAAAAATTTTCTAAAGTGTTTAATTTATAACCCATGCCCAAAACAGTCTTGATTACGTTACTGCCCAGCTTCTTGCGTAAATTGCTGATATAAGTTGAGTATTGATGGTGTCATTATCATAGGCGTACTGCTCGCCCCAAACGCTTTCATAAAGGCTCTGTTTAGAAAAAATCTTCTCCTGATTCTTCAACAGCAGTTCTAAAATAGCATATTCCTTCGCAATCAAATCCACCTGCTCCCCATTGACATTAACTGTTTTTGGCGGTATCCATTGAAACAGGCCCAAAACTCCACCTTGCGTTTTGGGCCTGTTTCAATGGATACCGCCGTGACGTTTTATATTAGCGTGAATACGTGCCAGTAACTCATGCAAATCGAATGGTTTCATCATGTAGTCGTCTGCGCCCAGCCCAAGTAGTTCAATCTTATTTTGTGTTAAGCCCTTAGCGGATAGTACAATGACGGGAACATCGGAAGCTGTCCGCAACTCTTTAAGCAGTTCGTCTCCGCTCTTATACGGTAGCATCAAAAATCGAGCAACACACAGCAATATGATTCAGACAGCACCATTCGAAAACCTTCAAGCCCATTTGCTGAAACTTTGGGCGTGAAAGCAAATTCCGAGAGCATTGCTGAAATTTCCTTATCATCCTCAACTATCAAAATGGTATTTCTAATTGATTCCATTTGTTTTAGCCCTCTATCAAAGCTAAGGCAGTAGCAAAAAATGTATTAAATATAATTTCACTACCTTAACAACTTACCGAAAATTCTTCATAGCGAATAATTTTACTGCGTCTTATCGTGCTGTTATGTACAGATTATTCCCATCACATTAAAAAACAAAAGGTGTCATTTGTTTTCATGCTTGAATGTTCCAAATACTGATAAAATCAACCCCAGAAAAGAAATGCCTAATCCCAAAAGTACCGCTCCACCAGAAGAAGCTAATATCAAAGCGATACCAAAAAGTATAATTGCAATACCTAAAAGTGTAATTTTCATACGTACCATCCTCAATCACCATTCCTAATATTCAATTATCTGCATTAGCCTTTTTAGCCATAGGGCAGATTTCGGGCGTCATAAAAATTTTGGGGTTTGCCGCAAGTTGCAATAAGGCTCTTTAATTACAGCCTGCTCATTATTTGAGGGTAAGTGATTTTTTCAGAGATACTACTTACGCATATCGTATTACATATAAAAAGAATCACTAAGTATGCCAACGACCACATCAACATATTTTTTGTAAGATAAATTATTGCCAGTATAGGGAAAAGAAAAAGAAATGAAATAATACTTGTAGCGTATAAACCATGACGCGGAGTTTTCATAATTACAGAGAAAATTGCCGATATAAACATCATGGACGTTGACGACATAATACTCACAGGGAACACCAATATCAACTGTTCGATAGTATATCCGAAGGCTGGCACTGCGTCAGGCATTATCCAACTGACTATAACTGCACCTATCAATGTTAATAATGATGATATGATTAACATTACCGATGTAATAAAAATAGGAATCATGCACTTAGCAAGGAAAACCGACCTAATATTTAATGGCGTGGACAACAAAGACTCTCCTGTTTTATATGTTTTTTCGCCACCTATTGAATAGGCAATTAAGTTTGTTGGTATTCTCGGTATCATTAACGCGGTAATGAGAACGGCATAGTTTATTTCAAATTTTCCGGTGTAAAATGGCATTCCTACATGAAATGGCAATAAACACGCGAATAAAGCTGGTGCAAAACATAAAACGCCAAAACTCAAGAGCAACATTTTCAATGTCAGAAGATATTTCATTTCAAATCCGAAAACAATCCTAAATTGTGATTTGAGCGTAATTTGTAAATTGTGATTTTCATGTACCTTTCTACCTTTTTTTATTTTTATGTTCTCAAAATAATTAGATTGTTTCATTTTGATTGTTTTTACTACGAAAGTCAGTATAATGCAAAGATATATAAACATTATAATTAACCCAACTATAATCGCGGGAAAAAAACCTACTGTAAATATGACTGTTAAATATATTAAAAACAGCAATCCCAATAGATAAGCAATGAGCGATACCCGACTGTTCGCAACGCGCATATCTCCAGACATAGCAGAAGCATGGACGCCAGCAATAGAAATTGCGCTAAAATTTAATACGGCTAAAATTATAATTCCAAGCCATTGCCAAGCCGCCAACGTCATTTCATAACCGAGAAACCAATTCGTCAACGACGAGCATAAAGCGGTCACTCCGAAGAAACATAACGCAAAAAGCAGACTGAATTGAAATTTTCCCCAAATAACACTTTTCCCATTCATTGGAGATGAAAGGAGCGTTTCGAGCGTTCTATGTTCCCGTTCTCCCGCCACGCTGTCTGAAAGTATAGGTTTTAAGAACGTTGCCGTAAGTAAAGCCGCCATTGTCAAAGACGATTCTACCCCGCGCATAAAAATTGGGACAATAATACCCATAATGGCAATAGATAGGCAGTAAAAAAATATCATGCCTTTTTCGCGTTTGAATTGGGCAAATTGATTATGCAAAACAAGAATGGAATTACTCATTGTCCTGCCTCCTCTGTTTCTATATCCATATACAGTTTTTCGAGGTTGAATTGCCCATGCTCCATATAATTGTTACTGTCTTTGAGTGAAGATATGGAATCCGTAAAAATATTCCTTCCACGACGAAAGATACTGATTTTGTCACACATTTTTTGTACTTCTTCAAGATTATGCGTTGTCATAATTATTGTCGTTCCCTGTTCCTTCGCAAGCTCAGACAACATATTTCTTAAATCCGTCGTACTAACAGGGTCAAGACCGTTGGTAGGCTCGTCCAACAACAGGATACGAGGTTTGTGCAGCATAGCACGGATAAGGGCAACTTTCTTTTTCATACCAGTAGAAAAGCCTTTTATAATCAACCTCTTTTTATCGTACAAGTCAAAGCGGCTTAACAACTCGTCAATTCGTTTATTAGATTCTATACGGTTCATACCATAAATGTCCGCGTAATACATCAAATTATCATAAACGGTTAAAGGCTCATACAGCCCTACATCCTCCGACAGCACGCCGCACATATTCCGCACGGTATTCCCTTCTTTTATAGGGTTGTTTCCAAAAACCGTGATATTTCCTTTATCCGGTTCCAAAAGCCCAAGAAGCAGCCGAAGCGTCGTTGTTTTTCCGGCTCCGTTATGTCCGAGAAGCGCGTAAACCTCTCCTCCGAAATACTTAAATCCAAACCATTGATAGCAGTTACTCCACCAAAGATTTTTTAACATCTGTAAACTGGATATTTTTCATACTCCCGCACCTCACTTCTTTTTCATGTGTAGTATACCACACATAATATGTGAAGTCAACTATACAATTTAAAATAATGATAAGCCTGCTATACAATAAATGTGTAGCAAACTTGACTATATCATCATTTTAAGATTATAATGAGTATCGTAGAATACGGTTGAAAAGCGAGGTGTAATGAGCCAATGAATACGAAAATACGCAAACTACGAAAAAAACGGCGTATCTCTCAAGATGAATTAGCAAAAGCAGTGCGCGTCATCCGTCATACAATCACTTCAATTGAAAATGAAAAATATATTGCATCATTACCACTTGCATATAAAATTTCTAAATTTTTTGGACTGCCTATTGAAGATGTTTTTGATTTTTCAGATGTGGAGGATATTGATTATGAAATCTTTTGAGAAATAAATAAAAGGGTACTCATTCAAGCAATTAAAGCCATAGCTATGGGTAATCCGCTGAAAGCAAGCATGTGCTGATGGTGATGGTTGATGCTAATGTTTCCCATAACGTCGTCAGAATATTCGAGATGTATTTGCGCGGTAAGACTGCGCGCGCCATCGCTGATGTATTCAATCAGGAAGATATAGTGACCGCTAGTCTTTCAATTCCAATTAGTTCCTTGTAAATGCTGTTTCCACCCATTGAGATCAGCAATTTCATAACGGTTCCGAAGGTCAGCTTTCGATCCCTGCCCTGGTAAAATCTTTATCTATGTATGTACATTATTTATGCGGCTGTGTGAAAATACTTAATTTTTGAATATTTGTATGAAAGAAATGTCGTAAAATCAAGATTCTTTATTATGTGCTACCCTGAGTTTTATCGTTTTCGCATAGCCTCTTATATTTTGGACAGGAGAGAATTGGTCATGGAGATACCCTTTTGGGAAGAATCTTATAAAAACGATAATGTTTCAACTTTTGGCATACAGCCAAATGCGACAATAATCGAATATGAATCAATGTATAAAAAAGCATGGCGTATTTTGGATGTCGGCTGTGGGGATGGCAAGAACTCATTGTATTTAGCCGAACACGGATTTACAAATATTGACGCTTTTGACTTATCCGAAAATGCTGTCGCTAAACTTCACAGGCTTGCCGAAAAGGGTAACATAGGTATAAATGCATGGGTTGAAGATTTGCGTAAGTTTGCTTTCAAACAGCCATATGATTTGATTTTTTCGTTTGGTACGTTGCATTTTGTAGAAAAATCCGAATGGAACACACTTTTGAAAAAAGCAAAAGAACATACAAATATCGGAGGTCTAAATATTATTCAACTATTTACTAATGTATTGCCTGCTTCTCCAGATATAGCGCCATTCGCTGTAGGGTTAGCAGATGATAGGGAAATTGAGGAATTATATAGTGACTGGAATATTCTTCAATTCAAATCTTATTCATTTGAAGATGAACATCCGGGAGTTCCGAAGCATTATCATGCATCAAATAAAATCGTCGCACAGCGTATAATATAAGCCAGATTGTGTAAAAACGGACATTGGAATAGTGGAAGAAATTACAGAAACAAGATATAATTACTCCTATAAACCGCAAGGGGGTAAGCTATATGGAAGCAAAACAACAAGTGGAAGCAGAAAGTATAACTGCCATAGCGGACAAAGGCTAAGGCTATTATTCAGCATTGCAGCTTTCTAAGAACCAGACCTCAAAACAATTAGTCCAAACGATTCAAGAGAGTAGCGATATGAGGATACGGATGATGTTTTTTGTGGATTCGATAGTAATTTGGTAGTCTTTGGAAAGGCGATGAGAGCCATTCAACCAAGCAAAGGTATGTTCTACCCGTCATCATATCCGCGCTGTTCAGCCACCGAGGTTGTTTTGGCGCTACGCGAATCGATCAATCCATAGCTTGGTTCGGGCGTCCTCCCTGCGGCCACTCTTGATTTTTTACCAGCTTGGCGCAGATCTTTTCCCACAATCCGTTTTCTATTGCGCCATGGTAAAAGCAAGATACTGTCTTGGATTTTGGGAAGTCATATGGCAGTTGACGCCATTGACATCCTGTTTTATTGATATACAAGACCGCGTTAATTCGTTTTCTTTTGGTATATACTTGTAATTGCTTGCCTCGCTTTTCTTTATCAAACAGGTGTTTTATCCTGTTTCATTGCTTTTGTGTCACGTCGCTTGGTTATTTCATTTCCAATCAGCCCTTTTCCTTTTCTTTCTATATCCACTTTTGGTCAATTATTGAGTGTGAAGAGGACAATATATATCCCATTGTTTCAAAGGTAAGCCATGCTGATATGGCAGAAACTGATGAATACAGAAAAGAAGCATTTCGGTATGATGAAGCAACAGGCGGATATATCTGTCCAGTAGGAGCACTATTATTACCTTATGAAGCAACTTGGAAGAAATCAGATATTCAAAGATACAGAAATTTAACAGCATGTACTACTTGTGGCGAAAAAAATGTACAACGAATAAAAAGGGACAAACAGTTTCAGATAGACCATTGCAGAAATTTGCACAAGAAGTTGATAAACACATCGAAGCTAATATGGATACCTACCGCCAAAGGAAGTTTGCGCGTAAGAATGACATCTTTGCTAATACTAAAATCATCGCTGCGCTCCTGGATCACACTATCCATCACTCACATCTACTACCTGTTGTGGATTCTAAGATTATTGCGCCGTACTCATATGTTTTTGCACTCATAATCATCCCCTGTTTACTTCGTTATAACAACATAATCAGCATCGCACCGCTTTCCTTTTGAAACCAAACCATCCCTGTATTGCGGTAAGCGGTGACGGTACGGCACAAACTTCTTTGGGCGACAATTATCGTAACCCCGCTCATTTTACCAACGTGGTTAATTAAGTGTCATATCACAGCAGTTCCCTTATTTTTCTTTTAACCCTGTTCCTTAACCGAAATCATCCAGCTTACACTGAATTTATCCTCTAAAGACTCAAATAATTCACTCTAAAATGTCTTTTAAAGTTCCATCGTGATCTTTTAGTTTATTAAACTAAACGTGGATGTGCCACATTAGCGGTTTGTAAGACAAGCGTGCATTACGAAATTTTCTGTTTCCGGTGCTGGTTGATAACCTTCAGATGACAGCGCATCACTATACCTCATAACTTGCACTTTAGCCTCAAACACTTTTTCATAAAATGCGATTGCTTCCATCTTATTTTAGAAGGCTTATACCCCTTTTATTTTTATTTTTCTACGAATTTGTATAAGCCGTTTAACATCATTGTTACGTGAAGCATCAGCCAGCGGCTTCCCATCAATGCTCCTACTGTGTTAAATAGCTCTTGTGTATATTCGTGTAATGTATGCATGATTAACTCCGCTTCTGTTTGTTCTTTATTGCCAATACACACAAGCGAAATAAAAAATCCCTGCATTGGATAAAGCGTACAGAGTGAACGCCCTGCTTTTTGGTATTTTATATTCCAGCCCGGTTGACCGGAGCATGTACTGTAGCTATATTTTGGCTGGGTATCATAATTGACGCTTAAAAAGCTATTTAAGTCCTCCCAAAGAGGGCTTGCGATATATTCTGATATTTCCGTCTTACTCGGCTGCTTGTCCGCACTGTATAGGTTTACCCAATCCATAGTCATCTCACCCCCTTATTCTTTCCTTAATTTCGTTTTCAAGGAAAGAATTGATATATGGAATGTTCTCATCATTTACTTCAAACATAAAACAGTTGTATCTGCATTTTTGGTAATGGTTGTTCTGAATGCTAAAATCATATCCCATAGTACATCTGGAATTACATTTGGTCGGGTCGAGAAGCCGTTTACATGCAGGTGATTTATCTATTGCTTTTATCATACTATTGGGCAACATCTCAATGAAATTTATATATTTGTTTACATAGTCGCCGTAGATACGGATCATCAGGCCATTTTTTCGAAATACGAAATTAACGACAACTCGTTTTGTTTTTATATGAGAGTAAGAAGCAACATATCCGTTTTTAGCAAGCTCAATTTTAATTTTACAGCTATTTTTGAGTAAAAAATCATTAATTTGGTTTACAAATTCTCGGTCAATAAAATTTACTTCTTCTAAGAAATCCTTGTATTGTAATTCTTTTTTATCCATACTATCTTAATCCTCCCTCCTACAATTTTAACAGCATTAAATAATCGTGTTCCCGTTCGGAAATAATTTCAAATCCAAGGGCTTTGTACATTTTAACCGCATAGTTATTCTTATCCACGCTAAGAGATGTCTGCGTGTAGCCAATCGCTTTTAGGCGTTCTATCATACTTTTCATTAAAGCTGTGCCAATGCCCTTATTACGGTATTCTTTTAACAGGGAGATAGCAAACTCTGGCGTTTTATCGTCTATATTTCCGTAGCCCTTGATTTCGCTAGTCAATATCCTCGTCCAGACTGCACCGATTATTTTATTCCCAAACAGTGCAACTAGGCATAAATCATCTTTTTTACCAAAACTATCTATATACAAGCTGATTTCAGGCTTTTTTATGGTGTCTCTTGGTAACGGTTCCATTCCTTCTGGATGAAAAATTGCTTCGCAAAGCATATCTTCGAGGATGTAAAATTCGGATTTCTTTATTTGTCTGATGCTGTAATCAGGTTTGCCGTTTGCTTTTGCATTTTTCCTTGCTTTTGATCTTACTAAATCATAGCTATGGGCTCCTGTCCCGGAACATCACCGTCAATATAAACCGTGTTCCAGTGTGTCTTATTCATATGCCAACCGGGTATAACACTCTCATAAACGCTCCGTAATATATCCGCTTTCATGGGGTCACATTTAAGGTTGATGTAGAGTTTATTGTTCATAATGCTGACAAGCGCAAACATCTTTTTATTACTGCCATGTTTTATTACTGCCGCCGTTTCATCAAACGGATAATCCTCAAACGCCGCAGGATATGTTAAGCAATAATCTATCAATTCTCTTTTCGTCATATTAATTGACCTTTTTACCTGTTTCGGTTTCGATGATTGTTATTAACTCGTTCATACGCGCTTGGAAAAAGTTGTCGAAATCATTCGCTCTTATGTAGGACGGATGGATCTTTTGACTTTCAAGCATTTTGTCTGTAATTTGAGTATTATTCTTTCTGTCAAGTGTTACAAGGTAATCACTCGGCTTCCTTCCCCCGATACTCCTATTTGTTTCAGAAGATAGCGGAGCTTTATTAACTATCGAATCCGTTCTGTCTTTATCAATGCCTGTTTTTTCACAGTACGATTTAGGAAATATGTGATGTATGTCAATCTTCATATTGTAAAAATTCAACGCATTGAGTTCCTGTCCTGATATAAAATCCATTGCCCCATTCTTCAATAGGCACACATATAAGCCTTTGTACGCTGCGCTGTTTCTGGTCTTTAGCGTATAAAACCTTTGTGATGAAAAATTAGAATCCAAGATTGTTTGCGGCTCGTGTGAATTATTGCGAATCCACTCGGAAACATCGACGTAATCACGTGCAAATCTCGTTTCATTAGCGCCGCCATACAGTTCACCAAAAACACTACACCAGTACCATCTTGCAAGCTTTACTCTGTTCGAATGTATTTTTAATTCACTTTCCAATTCAAGAAAAATAGCGGTCAACGGTACAATTTGTGAACCATAAGGCAAATCCCGTGTATCGAAAATGTATTGTTCTTGCAGAAATTTTGCTGATTCAACCATTGCCTTAACTATTTTATCAGACCATTTTTTATATTCCTGCAAAGGTAATTCCAAAATATCTTTGCGCTTACAGCTTACGGCTTTTTTCGAATTATAGGTTGACACAAGCGATAAAGCCTGCAAGAACTCCACGGAGGTTATATCCTGTAATATTTCGCAGTAAAGCTCTCCAGTATGTTTTAATATATTCTCTTTTCTTTCCCAATCCTCTCTTAATCTAAATTCGTCGGCTAACTTAAACCCTTCAGCTGCATACATCGCCGTTAAAAGCTCAAATACTGAAAGCGAAACGCCACCTCTGTTCACATTCTCGAAAACACTGCAAACAGCTTCTTTCGTTGTGTCCTTTGATAGGGTGATAATCAATACCATGTATTGAGCCAAATTCATTAGAAACGGGCTAAATTCAAAATTTTTCTTTAGATTCTTGTTATTTGTTCCATTATGAGTGTATGTTTGCCACCATGCCTGCGCTCCCTGAAAATCAAATAAAAGGTTTAATGGAAACAGCCCATCCGCGCACTCGTTTTCGATTTTGGTATAGTCTTTAAGAATAACATTCCTACCAAATCCCCGTATTATCTTATCGCCGGGGATACTGACTATACAATCGTCTTGGTCATCAGTTAAACCCAAAATATCGTCTATCTTTACGTAATACAGCCTTTCAACTTTATTTCCCTTGCTATCCCTCGTTATAACAGGTTTTTTAATTTGAGTGCCTGAAATAAAGATGTAAGCCTTTGCTGTCCGTCCAAAATGAGTGATGAGGGTGCTTTGTTTGTGATATTTATAACCCCCTCAACAGGACGGTTATAAAAATCAACGTTATTTCCCCCGGTTTCAAACAGCATAACTGCTCCTATGGGGTGGGATTTCGCAATGCTCACTAACAGCTTCCTGATTCTCTCATCGTCCCATACCCAACCTCTTTGAAAATCAGGTAACTAAATATTGCATTTTTCTATATTATTAAGCAGGTTTGTTATTGTATCTTTCGATGAATCAAACAAATTTGTAATCATATACATCCATGTCCCTCCGGGTGATTTTAGGTTTCTCTCCATATTAATGATTATACGGATTTGCAGGGCTAAAAACAAGCATTTCTGAAGTTTTTCTCTTTGATAACGCAGATATACCGTACACGCTCTATTTGCGCTGTTACCCCCATCTATAATCTTGTAGCAGTATATGGCTCCAACAATCATTTCAGTTAAATACCATTTTAACACAGTTATTCTACATTTTTTTATTTACCATTTCCCATATAATCTATGCGAAATCAGTTTTCCATTATATAAATACCGATATCTTATATTATTCTTTATAGTCACGCTGCCTATATGTATCACACTCATCAATTCTACTATCTTTCTACATACTCTTCGATACCAAGACTAAAAATTCGGCAATATATTTTGAGGATGAGGCGATTTAACGGTATTAATTACAATTTTATTTGGACCGCCGTCATTCCCCTGTCGTTCAATTGTCGCGAAGCTGTAGTCAAATCAATGGATTCAGGATGGGGGAAGTAATCGCTTAAATATTTCAACGAGTTACCCGTCGGAAATATGTTATTGCCTTTAGATGTTTTGATTCCTATGTCGTTAAACATTTTTAACAATCGTTTGGTTTCACTGTTATATGGCTTTCGGATAGGAATGGCATAATCCGCGCCGCTGCGTGTATTTTACAAACCGTATCAGCGTATAAAAGGGGCTCGCCACCGAAGGTTATAATCAATGGATTTGACAGTGTATCTATCCGTCAGTCGCTTTATAGCATTGACAGTGGTGTCTACTTTTCCGCTTCTGCCTCCTGTTTCTGTTTTGGTGACTGAACAGTGCTTGTATTTTCTGCTGCAAGTATGAGTATCAGCAAATTCGATTCGTTTTATGTCGATCTAGCCTGATTCATAAACTATACCTATCCTCTCAAGACTCCTTGACTAACGAAGAGATTATTGATGATATTATAGCAGATATGACCTTGTAAAGCCATATAAACTTGGCGCAGTGTCCCTGATGGCGACGATTTCGCTCATACGGTTATCGGCCGCCTTGATTTTGTTACTTAAATCAACGAAAGACACGATACGAAACTGGGAAAGAAATATAAACTGCTTAACCATCAGCTTGTGCGCCATATCAAAAGCGTTTGTATGGCACAAGCGATATAGAGCGCATGAAATATATATGCTATTACAACCTGGGTATAGTATTATGGCGATCTATAGATATTTTACCGCCTTGGCACAGAACAATCAGAACGCTTTACAGGTGTTGATTGACCCACAGAAAGAAGAAAAATTTATTTACGTGTCAAGATCGCTGGCTACAATCGTTATTAGCGGCTAAAAAACATGGCTTGGAAATGTTGACGCTCGTAAAAGAATACGATAAAAATTAAACCTTGCAATGACACCCCATTTTTACTCTTTGATTTATTATTAAGCTATGAAAATAATCAGTATGGATGCCAAATCCTTTTACCTAATTATTTTCATAGCTTATTTTTATACGCGGGAAGCTTAAATGAAAATTAATACGCCAAAAGACGAAATCCAAAAATATAGCGTAATCCAAAATATTAAATTTATTTTTACAAATGTTTGAGAACCTGTAATCAATAAAAGTCACAAATGAGCTATAATAATTCCAGACGAGGGGAAAAAGATGGGATAAAGCACAGACTTAACAGATAAGCAATGGATAATGAATGAACCAGTTTTCAAAAGTAACAAAGGGCAGGATTTGTCAGAGCACTCTAAGGGAGATTTAATAAATGCAGTCTTGTAATTGGTGAGAACAGGATGTCAGTGGGGGCTTTGGGGAATGATTTTCCGGCATATACTGGGGTTTGGTCATTTTATGGCCGGGCAGTTAAATCTGGAAAGAGGGAACCAGGAATGGCACTGTTGGTAAAAAAAACAAGGGAAGGTGGGAACCGCAAACGGGTTCGAACCTACGGCATTATCGACTCCAAAAGCGTAAAAACAACATCGGCTTGTGAAGATAGCGGCATTGATGGCGGTAAAAAGATCAAAGGGCGCAAGCGACATATCGTAGTGGATACAATGGAAAATCTACTTGCTATCACTGTTCATGCTGCAAATGTCCACGACACAAAATCCGGCATAAACCCAGCGAAATCTGCATTTGAAAAATATCCAACAATTCAGAGGTTTTGCGGAGATGCCGGTTATCGAAATTCTTTTGAAGAAGATGTTTCCGAGCAACTTGGTTTAGTAGTTGATATATCAAAGCGGATTAAACCGGAGTTTGAAGTTTTGCCTAAACGCTGGGTCGTGGAACGCACCTTTGCTTGGAGTGATAACTCTCGCAGGCTATCAAGAGACTTTGAAATCAAAACTGTTTATGCTGAAAACGTGTTTATGATTTCTCATTTGCACACATTGCTTCGCCGTTATTGAATACAGCTTCTGACATTGGGATAAATCATTTTACTTCGGTTTTATCCCCGATTTTTCTAAGCGTATTACTGTCACTGGCTACCATTTACTTTCCAAAGGTGATGATTGATATGCTTACAAAAAAATCGCCGCAAAATGAACTGCTGTTATTAGTTAGTATTTTTGTGTATTGCTTACCCTTTTCGAACTAGTTTCCGTTTTTACCGATGCCAAAATCGATTCCATGCGTGATATATTCCGCAACCGGTATGAAGATATTTGCGAGAAAAATATAAGCTGACGGATTATCAAAATACAGAAGACCCAAAAATAAACGATTTATACAACAACGCGATAAACAGCACCGATTATGCGGAAAGTATGGTAGATATGTTAAACAATTTTTTCATAAACCTACCCATTGGGGATCATTAGTTTTGGCAGTACGTTTGCCCATACGACACACATCTGTAATCTAAACGCGACGCGTTTATCAGGGACACAGAGCTGTTTGACTATTAGACGAATTCCCGTCAAAACGAGCCGAATAATACAACATCCCATAAACGGGAGCGCTAATTATGTCAGACGTTAAATTGGATGTTAGAGTTTTCCTTATCGAAGAACCTAAATGCAGCATGAAAGCGTTTGCAGCGTCGCGGTGGAGGATTTGATTGCCATTCGCGGTGTCCGCGTTGTAAACGGCGAAAAAGGCTTGTTTGTCACCATACTGTAGTCAAAAGACAAGGGCTATTGTATGCTGCGAAAACGATGATTTCATAGACTTCCCGAAGGAAGCAATTTTCACGGCTTTTGCAACAGGATAAAAACTCAGGCAATTTATAAGAATAGCAAAAACAAATAAATGCCCGTCGTTATGACTGGGCGTTTTGTTAGGCGAAAAGGAGGTGCAGAAAAAAATGACGGGGGCTTCAAACATGAATAAAACTCCCAAATTTTTTTCGATATTATGGCGTTTGTCAATGTTTCTAAAAACCTTATGAAAGTTAAAATAAAAGTAGCATTGAATTTTGACCAAAAGGCTGCTTATATCCTTCGGAAAGACGGCGACTGCCGGTATATCAGTGTATCTTTTTACGCGGAGGGGGACTATCGGCAACAGCACGTACAATCAAGGTTTGAAATACGTGCGTCCGTAAGAATGTCAGTATTGGCATTCGGGGGATTGAGTAGATTCCCCCTTGAGCAAGAAGTGTCAAGGCGGCGTAAAGTCGCAACCTATTATCCATCGACTTATCCGGAATGGGAAACCTGACGGGGAGTGTAGCATGTCGAGTTGGGGCGATAGTATGAATATCGCCGCATGGTGTGTGCGTAGTATGAGCTTCACATATTACGCAAGACGCGTAGGGGTAAAACATCGTGTATGAGGATGAAAGCTGGATTGCTTAAATGACAGCCGGAGGTCGGTGATAAAGCGACTCCTCGGCATACTTGAAGATAATTAACGAGGTTGAACACTGCTCTGTTATGACTTGCCGGTGTTCCGGTGGAAACGGTTTGTATTTACGTTTCCGCGTGATACTCGGAACAGACCAGAACCA